>OMNV01002500.1:4536-20992 GCA_900303265.1 Brotula barbata
ATTTTTCTCCCTCCCGCCTCCCTCCTCCTCCTCCTCCTCCATCTCTTCCTCCCTGCAGCTGTGCTGGTCATTGTCTCTCTCAATTCCAATTAGGATTAGGTTATATTTCCTTGTCACACACTCCAAATGGCGGGCTGTTATGACTAAACCATGCGTGTGCAGTCCAGAAGAAGCCAGTGCTGTCGGGGTCAGACGGCTGTAATTGAGCTGCCTTCTCGTCTGGGTCCATGTCCGCTTTATAGTCCTGGAGTTTTTGTCCTCTTGTCAGCCAGTAGGCAGTGTTTGGACAAACCTGTGTGCAATAATCTTGTCTTTACGGGACCCTGCCAGGAAACACACACACACACACACACACACAGAAAGAGAGCGAGAGAGAGACTTCTACAACCTCACCCCTCATACCAGGTTCAGGAACTCCCTCCCCCTTCACATCTGCCAGCTGGACTGTATAAATGTATTTAAAATCAAGTTGTCCTTCTCAGTCTGGTCTCCACCTCCCTGTTGTCTTAACTGTTATGTAATGATCTGTATTGCTTCATATATTCATTATTTCATCAATCTAATGTTTGGGGAAAGTATCCAAGGTTGCCTTTTTGGATTATGTTAAGTCTTTGTGACTTGAATGCTGACTGAAGTTTACATCAGGCGGCCTGAGTCCAGACCAGTAGAGAGCTAAAATACAAAGTGAAAACAACAACACTCCGACAGAAGGAATCCATGGATCTCTTGGATATTTGAAGTCTGAATATTTCCTAAAGCTGCTGCCACATCAGTGCTTTAAACCTGTGAGATCAGTCAGTCTTTACACAGGAAGTGCTGACACCTGACTCAGCAGTAAAGTGGAGTGCAGTTTATGGAACCTCAGAGAAATGCTGAATTGTCTGGAGCCTGATCATCGTTTGGCATCTGATTAGTGGCTCTCAGTCCCTCTTAGTGATGTGGACAAAGCCACATGAATAAGGATGTCAAAATTAGTCAAAATGCAACATTTTTTTGTACATTTCTGTGGGCAAATTTCCACTTTAAGTTCAGGCTTATTTAAAGTATTTTAGATACATTTAATGGAATTTTTTACATTAACAACCCATAAATAACTTGCATAAAAAATAAATAAATTCTAAAAATATAAAAAAATATGTAGAATATAAAATTCATCTTAAATGAATAAATCATCAACTAATCTCATAATTTTAAGATGTATTTTTTTAATCCTCAAACCCCTTGCAGTGAGCCTTATCTTTAAACCCGTGGCATTTTTTCTCTGGTTAACTTTAGACAGAATTCACAAGAATGCAACCTGATACTTCTGGTGTCTTGGTGGAAACTTTGAGTGTTTTACTAGAATTTAAAATGAAATGCCATGTTTCTCATCGCTGTAAACATAAAGGTTTGCTGAGTTTAGTGTTCACGTGTCTGTGGGTTGCTGAAGGGCCTTTTGCCATTCTGGGTGAATTTCTCTCTGTGGTTTCCTTCCAAGTGTTTTCTGTGAAACAGAGCATGCCGTTCTCTGCATCCTGACCGCCTCGACCCATTCTTTGAGCAGACTGAATCGCTGGCTGGAAAACAAAGGAAAAACTGCACCTGTATTAATAAACACAAACTCTCTCCCCTTCGAAGGGTGTTATATACAAAAAAAAAAAAAAAAAAAAGGATTCCTAAAATGACAGATCATCTATAAGATTAATTCTAGGACTGGTCTGGTACCGCTTGTGTACTCTGGGAAATTCACTGAATCACTGGTTTTGGAATTTATGACTCATCTCACGAAATATATTACATCAGTTTGAGCTGGATTAAATTATTCAACTGAGTATTTGACAAAAAAAAAAGGAAATAAGGTTTTACTGGCACTTAATTTATATTGTATACAGGAAAAAAATTCATTTTGAAATGTAAAAATACTGCTGAGTGTCATAGTTCATAAATTTATATTTTTATCCTGTGTCTTTTCTGTTTTTGGCTCTTCGTTTCTCTCCCCAGTCACTCTGAGATGACATCATTCAAGCTGTTTCTCTTCCTCCTCGTTCTACACATCCATCTTTCCAGCCCATTGGAGGACAATAAGATCCCCCCCAGTCTGTGTACAGGACACCCTGGAATCCCAGGATCACCTGGGGTTCATGGCAGTCCTGGTCAGCCGGGGAGAGATGGTAGGGACGGAAGAGATGCTCTGCCAGCCGAAAAAGGAGAGAAAGGGGAAAGAGGAGAGCCAGGTGTGTCTCGCTTCTGGATCAATGTTTTAGCCCCTTTGGCCCCCGATTCCCCTGAGGAACCTCTGTGTTAAATGAACAGGGTCCCTGCTCTTTCAAAACTTGTGTCTGCACTTTTTTTGTCCAGGTTACACAGGGCCGCGAGGCCTGACTGGAGACAGAGGTGACCACGGAGAGAAAGGGGAGAAGGGTAAGGCAGGAGAGTGCGCCGTGGCTCCGAAATCAGCTTTCAGCGCCAAACTGTCTGAGTCCCGCACCTTACCCCTCACAGTGGGAGACGCGGTCCGGTTCGATAAGATTGGGCTCAATGAACAGGGCGACTACAACCCAGAGACGGGCCGCTTCACCTGTAAGGTCCCTGGAGTCTACTACTTTGCTGTCCACGCTACTGTCTACCGTGCCAGCCTCCAGTTTGACCTGATGAAAAACGGACACGTGGTGGCTTCCTATTTTCAGTTCTATGGCAACTGGTCCAAACCGGCATCGCTGTCAGGCGGCTCACTGTTCCACGTAGTCCCTGGTGACCAGGTCTGGGTCCAGATGGCTCTGGGAGAGTACAATGGATTTTACTCCAGTGCCAAGACAGACAGCACCTTCACCGGCTTCCTGGTGTACTCAGACTGGAAAAACTCTGCTGTGTTTGCATAAAGTCTCCTGATGTCCCACTCCAGGAAATGAACCACAGCCTTTTCCTTTTCCATTTGACCTTGAGGGTCATGTGAGATCTTGTTCTGGTCACACCCAGCACATTAACACGGATGACAAAACTTTTGATTATACTCTGATTAAACCAATAAATCATCTTTTAAACGCCATGATGGGAGTGATATCAGCATATATCGCAGTGTAGGAATTTTTCCTTGTCTTCTTGGAAAGTTTTGTTCTGGCATGGGGAACTGGGTTTTGATTTGATTTACTCTTAGATACTCTGATAGGTAGAATCTGAGTAAAGCTCTATTTCAACCGGATTCATTGTCCGAGAGGTCCCAAGGTAATTATGTGAAAAACAAATGTGCCCAGTAATATTAATCTCCTAATCCCATCCTAATGCAGCATGTCTGTGTTTTTCAAATGCCGATGAAAATTAATTAGAATCAAATTGTCTACTGTTTTTCAGCAAACCCCGGGCTACCCAGAGAGACTTAAACTCATCTGAAAAGAAACGTCTGATGTTTTTACCCAATCTTTTCCACATGGTCTGAATTTTATGGAACACCACAGGTTCATTCTTCTATTTTTGCATGCAAGTATTTGCGTGACCTTCTGTGTGTGGTACCAAGGAGAAATATCCATTTAAATACAGCCCGCTGGGAGCCATGCCAGTGAAAAAAGAAAATTTAATCAATGAAGAGAAAAAGTGTTCAGATGGGCCTCCGCATTGTCAGCTTTGGTTAACGTTAGTCCTTAATTTAATTTAACTCCTCCACATACATACAGATTTACTCTCAAGTCCACAGTCTGGCCCTCTATTCTAACAGCAGCCAACTTTTCAGCCTGTTATCACATGACCAGACACTCAAAACTCCCATCTCTGTATGTTTTACAGCCATCCATCCAAATGGGGACATGGGACAAGACAAACTTTTCCTCAGGGGAGAATAAAGTATTTTGTATTGTATCATATTTTAGTTAAATTTACCTCCATATGCATTTCCTCACCTGGTGGATTATCCTCATACTCCGGTTCAGCACGTCTGTGTTTTAATGTGCATGTAAGCATTGAGACTGGTGGGTTAGCTTGTCTCTCGATATGTATGAAAAGGTAATAAAAGGAAAAAAATGATTGATGTCATTTCAACTACACGAAGGTAAAACGTGGAGCTCTGTGGCTGGAAATGGTCTGTTGATGACGAGGAGGATCTACTGAGCGGCGGTGTTCGTTCAGTGTCTGTTTCCTTTACAGGCACTTGACCACAGGGACGTTTCATTCATGTAGCAGATGTAAAAAAAAAAAGAAAAAAAAGAAAAAAAGGACAAACACAGGACACCATTTCATGCCATGAAAATATGTTGCTTTGGGCTCCTAAACATGGATGTAACCTCTATTCTGTTGACTAAATGAAGCTCAATTTGTTGAGTGATGAGTTATTATTTGACAAACAAATTCTGAATCATCTGACACATTGGCACAGCACTGAGACGACTCTAATCGAGAGAGGTAAATTTAGCCGTAAACTACTGCTTGTTCCTGTCACCGATGAAAGGTTAAGGTTTATCAAGCCTAACTCGACATTTTGTTGTTTATTTCTCAGTTTGGACGCAGAAAAAAAGCGTCTCTGTCTGTCAAACACATCAGACATGAAGAACTGTGATTTTCCTTTTTCTCCCTCAGCCGCTCACACATAATTAAGCCCTGAATATAACTTACCGACCGAGAGGAGGAGGGGCTTCATCAGAACTTGCCCTGACATCACTTGTCAGTTATTCTCATTAATCCAGCAAACAGGAATGTGACTGCATGATGTGCAGAGCTGTGATTGGTCAGTAAGTATCTGTTTGGGTCAGGAAGAATGAAACAAGCCCCTGATGTCTGGATGTACAGGTTGAAATGAAATTATAGTAAATTCACTATAAACTGGGCTGGAAAGGACAATAGTTGAAATCTGAATTGTTATGTTATGTTTGTTGATGTTTTATTTTGATTAATACAAGTGAAAGAATGAGCTGGTAAGACAGCATTTTCTGTCTAAACGACGTTAACTCCAGATTCCATCACCAACCACCAAATAAAGTCAATCATAAATATGCAGCACAGAAATAATTTATGTATCTGCCGAAACTTATGCCAATACCAATAAATCTGTGATAACAAAATGCATATTTATCGAACGATGGAATTACATTTACAATACTTCTGAGAGTGCTCAGCAACGTTTGGAAGTCTTACCAGCAGATGGCAGTGTTGTCTCATTGCAGAAAGAAACATCTGGGAAAGAAAGTCTTAAATTTGACTCTCCTGGGATCCAATTAGAGGTTTGGGATTATCTGGGCCGGATGAGTCACTTCACACCCACAGCTGAATCAACACTTTTTGTGTCCTGAGGTGTTCTTTTATAATGATTATGATGGAGTGTGTGGGTGTGTGTGCACGTGGGTGAGACAGAGAGGGAGGGATGGGAGGTTTCCACTCCAGTTCTGCTCCAGTGAGTGTTCCCATCACACTGCCCAGATCTGAGCGTTTATTGATTGTACTTTACTCCAAAATTTTCAAACCAAAAACATATTTTATCTTATTCCTGTCTTTATTATTATTACATGTTATCTGTGACAGCACCTCTGAATAGAGGAACATAAAGTCAAACAACATGTATGATGTCTAACAGGAAGATTATAATTGACTAAATATTATGTGGATGTAATCTATACAGTGGATGATTTGATTTCATTAAATAAAATCTCAGACGGAGTGATCAATAACCAAACTTTTCCACAGTGATCCACTGTGCTCGCTTTGTTATGAACGTATGTAAGCGGCTGCACAGGGACAAACTTTACTGTAAGGTATCCATCTATAAGCTATAGAATCCAAAGTAATACAGCCCTTAACTCTTCGAAAGCACAATGAAAATGACCTGCTTCCACTTTTTAACAACTAGATACAGTTATACAGTATATCAGACAACAACACTAGTAGTCAGACAAACATTGTATACAAAGAACTAGTCCGTGTCTTTATGAAGACCCACTAATTACTTGGTAGTAAGGAAAACTTGTGTCTGTTGTGGCCCATGAGGTCATTAACGACATCCTGGTCACAACATTGAGCATTGTATGAACAGACATTATCTTGTCCAGAGTGTGTGCCATGATTTTGTTTTTGAGTAACTCTTCTTCTTTTTTTTTGTGAAGGTCAAGTATCAGATGTATCCTAACAGGCCCCTCTGAGCAGATGATTACTGTATCATCTAGTTTCCTACTTAAGCGTGTGACGGTTTTAATCTCCCTGTAACCCACAGATCACGGCTGCTTTTAATCAGGGCAATCAGGAGTAATTGGATTAATTACAACAAATCTCCTAATTACCGTTGAGTCATTGTTGGGTTAAAGCTGAAGTCTAACGAGCTGCTGCTGTTTCCACCATCACACCCTCACAAAGGTTTCTCTTTTTCTCCTCCTCCTTGCTTCTATTATATTCCATTTTTTTCCAGCTGTGGGCCTGTCTCATATCAGAAATAGAAACCCTCACAGTGCACAGAAGTTCTTCTATTTTTCATTGGGCCCTGTCAAGGGGTCAGGGTCGGCTACAGAGCCGGAGTGGAGATTCACCATCGGAGACAGTAGATAATGTTTTACAACAGAGTCAGAGGAACAGATGAAGACGGGGATCAAAGACAGACTGGAAGCCCAAGTGAGGCAGAGGAGGATGAGCAAGATCTTGTCATTTTCCCACACTGCTCTCAGCTAGGACTGCTGGGGTCAAGAGGAAAGGATCAACTCCAGGGGCGTTGTTTACTCTTCCCTTGACATTAGACTTCCTCTCCTCTCTACTGAGACCAGAAGACAACAAACAAGCAGTGTACTTAGTTTGTGGGCCATCAGTGCCAACCTGTGAACCCCTCTCACTCATCAACATGATGTCATCACTGATCAGTCAGTCATCATCAGAGCCTTCAGCGCACACAGAGGAGACAATCAGCCAGTCAGGAACAAACTCCTTTATCACATCAAACTTACACACTTATACTTACTTATATATGTAAGTATATATATATATATATATATATATATAGTGTATATATATATTGGTATTTTATTATTGCACAATGGATGGTGACACATATCTGATTCCCATGGTTTTGTATTCACTGTGGCATGGGGAGTGTGTCCTAAAAATAACAATAAATATAAAGAAAATACACTAATATTACGTTCAAATCTATAAAAATGGGGATAATGTGACTCATTTCAGTGAGCATGTGTTTTCATGAGGTGACGTTAAGTTTTGAGCTAGAGCTATTTTTAGAGGGAATGTTGGGAATCATGCATGAACTTTCTGAAAATGTAAACCTCAAAGCTCTGGTGAATTGTCTCACAAGTGGAAATGGTCCCATATGAGGGGCCAAAGTCCTCTAACTCCACACCCCCACATTCTGCCCCCAGATGTGAGGCATAAGAGCTGCTCTTAGCCATACTGTTCATTAAAAGCTGCGTCAGTAAGAAAAATGAATCCGTGATCCCTCTTGTGTCTGTCAGCATTCCTCATCCAGCTCCACTGTAAAATGTGCTTTCCCCTCATGAAACTTTTGAGGTCTCTTGAGGTCTGTGGGTGTCATAGTAAAACCAAATTTGGACAAGATGGAAAGGTCAAATCTCATGCATATGTTTTATAATCACATGTGACAGTGGGAGCCAAACCCAAAGGATTTGTGACGAGATGTTACGTGAATAAAAAGCCTTTTTATATTTATATTGTCAATTATCATTAACTTTATTATTATTGTAAATGTTCCTTTTTTCCTTAGCAATGTTCAAATTTGTATATTTTAATTAATTTTGCTTTTCAAACCTGGTAACAGATCAATCTAATTCATATGAAGGACAAAAAAGACATTCCTGCTGTGTCTAAACTTAAAAAAAACAAGAAAAACACAACTGTACACTCAGAATTATGAGCTCAACATTAGCTCATCTTTTCTGGCCTCTACTGGTTAACAGGCACAGCACATTGTCACATTTTGTCTCATGAATTTATCCAGACTGTACGCATTGCATTCACACTTACTTGTGAGTGAGATGTGTTCATATACTGTGCATACTGTATGTGGTCTAGCTAATCTTATAGTATTGCAATCACAATCAATGTCTCACACTGCCTTTCAAATGATGACAGAGACTGTTTCTATAACTGTTTTATTGTCAATCTGAGACTTGCCACAGTTGCAGCCATAGCACTGAAAACCACAATTTACATTCATGTCTTTTAAAACGAGTCACAACACTCACACCGAACTCACACTCCATACAAACCAAACCGAGACACTGCAGGTAGCAAGACATCACGGCAGATGATGGTCAGTGTGACTGTTTAAGGTCTTTGGAACACCTGAGAGGAGGATCAGTCTGTGTAGACTACAGTCTGGTCTCTACAACGCATTCACATACAAAAAAAAGGACATACAGACCACTTTCATTAATGATAGCTGGGTAACGCAGAGGGACATAACCTGGGTAATCATAATTTAACAACTAAAATCAACACTTAAATGAAATCCCATGGAACCATACAAATGATTTTAGCAACAAGCACTTTTCAAAAAGCACATTGAAAATGGCACTTCCATATCCCACAACACCCACTGTCCAGAATACAGTTAGTGGCGTCACACACTAATGCCCTCTATACTCTGGACACCGATCAATACCATTGTTTCAGCAAATTCAAATCAAAACAGATGAAACTTTAAACCCTTATTAGTTTATGGTCCTTTTATACACCAAAATCTATATTTTATCCAAACGACAAAGGAAAGGTGAAAGCTTTCATGCATTATGTATTGGCTGTAGCTGTAATATGCCACTAATGGCGGAATGGAATAAGCACCATCAACAAAAGGAATAAATCTTGTCATGTTCCCCTAATACGCCAGGTTTTTTCTTACCATTTATATGACCCTGTGTGAAATGCTCACAGAGGTGGTCAAAACTCTCAGAACTATGTGTATGTGGTGAAAGATCATATGGTCAAACATTCAGCTTTGTGCTTTGTGATGAATAGAAAATTAGGGCCAAGTTAAAAAAAAAAAAAATCTTAGAAAAAGGTCAGAATTCTGAGGAAAAATACGTCAGAACTGTAAAGAACTCTGAGGGAAAACAGCCGTTTTTGAGTTCTGACTTTTTGTTTTTCGAATTCTGAACCTTTTTTTCAGAATTCTGAGATTGTCTCTCAGAATGCATTGTTTTTACTTTTCAAATCGGCCCTAATCCTCTTCCACAGTGATGCGATAAAGTACAGTGTCGCTTTCCTTTCTTCACAGCCTGGCTTACTGAAAACAAAAGCTTGACATTTTTAAGACATAAGTGGTCGTAAACATTTCAGCATCAGGAATTTGGATTTCTGTGACTACGCCACCTCATCTCATCGTGGTTATAAAGCAGTATAACAGATGCATCTCAGTGGTAATACCAACTGTATTTTCTTACTTCTACTTCTACTTGCTTCTCTCATGTGCCCAGACGGGAGTTCAAATCAAATCAAAACTTTGTAATCAATTAAAACATAACCAAGCCACACCATTCAGTCACAGTGGTGTAAAACATGCAGCGAGTCTTTAAATCTGACAGAGGACCACTTCAGTCACAGTATGTTTACATGCACTCAATACTTAGTATTTGAGCGTACTGCTCTTGAAGGCAAACATGTGAGTAAGACAAATACATGCATGGAATCAATGTGACTCTGACATTATCATGTTGCGTAATCACAGTATGACAAGTCCTCCCACTGAAGAAAAGCAGACGTTTACATGCCTGAATAAAACATTTTACCGCGTAATCTGTAAGTCTGTTACTTGGAGTCAGAATACTTTGTGTCAATTTTAATGACATTAAGCTGTATGAATAAAGTTTGAATAGGGTGATTTATTGCTAGAATCGCAGATTTATCGACATTTTAAAGTGTACGTAAACACCCTCAGTGGTTCATAGGTAAACATCCACAGTGTTGAGAATCATGTGCCGACACAGTGGGCAGTTCTGTCGGTAGATGGGCTGCCTCAATAAGATGTCTGTGCAGTCTTTACACAGGCACAGGTGCCTGCATGGCAGCAGCACCACCGTCTTGGCACAGTCTTGGCAGATCACACACTTCTTTCTGTCCTCCTGCTCCTTCAGGAGAGTCAGCAGGCTCTCAGCAGCCGGGATCTTACTATGTTTGCCCAGTGACGACTGCTTTTTTAATGGTCTGTCTGTGCTGGAGGAGGGAAAAACTAAACCCAGCAGCTCCTGGTGGACTCCGTCTCCTGCTCTTCCATCTGGCGGGGCCCTCCTCTCCACTCCTGGGTCCCCATCGCCTCCCACTCTGTTGTCATGGTTCCTGTGGAGTTGTGTCCTCAGCACCAGGCCTAACTGACTGCTGCTCCAGGAGAGCCGCTGCCAGATTCTTCTCTCTAGCAGGTAGAGGTGATGGAGCATCCTCTGCAGGCGTCGCACGGTGTCGGGCACACAGCGTAAGGAGCCCTGCAGGGCCGTGGCGAGGCGGTGAAGAGTCCTATACACCCTTTGAAGGGCGGGAACAGAATGGACGTAATCCACGACCCACGCAGCCCCCTGCCGGGTCAGCTGTGGGTTCAGGTAGGCGGTAGTGGTCAGAGCGATGGTAACGGTGAGCAGGAGGCCGTAGGCGTTCAGTATGAAGATGCTGATGAAGATGTGCACAAGTGAGACAACGAAGTCCAAAACCAGTTTACATGGTGGCCACAAGAAGGCAGACGTCCCAACCAGACAACTGTAGAGAAAGGTGAGGGAGGTCAGCGTGAGCTCCAGAACCTTCTGCAATGGGCTGGAGACCGTCTGCCACACGCTACCCAGAAACAGGTACAGGTTTTGAGCGGCGATGAGCACAAAGTTGACCACAGTGTTGGTGAAGTAGACCACTAGGCTCACAGCAATGCCGCAGCACTCCAGCACCGATAGCAAACCTCGATCGAGGCACTCCTTCCCGCGAAGCAGAAAGTGCATGGACAGGTAGCCAACCATCTTAAGGCTCTCCAGCAGCCCCTCCAGAGCGAGGACCACGCTGCCGAGCACGCTGACGGCACTGTGGGCCACGTCGTTTGTCGCCTCTGCCACGGACATCAAACAGAACACCAGAAAATTCCCAAATTCCGTCACAGAGAAGAGGAGGAGGGCGGGCAGGTTGGTTACAAAACGGATAGTCGTCAGCACGGCCTGCACCGCGCTGTGGACGATGAAGAAATTCAGGTCCAGAAGCAGACATAAGAGGTCCAGACATTTCCCCACCGTGGAAATAACAAAGTGGAGCAAACCCATGGTAAAGTATGTACCCACGGCGAGGCCAGAGTCCGTTTATCTGTGTTTACCTCCGATTGTCTCTCCGGTAAAATCCATATTTGTATTTTTTTTTTTGTTCAGCGCGAGACCGCGGGCGGCTCCGGCAACCGCGGCAAACACCTCGTTATTATTCGTACCGTTGGAATGGTGATAAACGAGATGTTTTTTATGTTTACTCCATTTTTATCCAGTGGAGGGGATAAACATCGTAAACACACGCGTTCCTCGAGCGGATGTTTGATTTCAAACTCGCGACTTCCGCTTTGTTTCCGGGTTTCGGTTTCTTTTTAAAAATAAACGAGAGCGCTACGAAAACGAAGTCGGTATAGGATTTAATTATAAATCCACTATAAAACCAAGAAAATGTCAGAAAAAAACAATTGTCATGTTGCCGCCTGCATTGTTTTTATTTTGATCGTGTCGGCTGACTTCTTCTTTGGGGTTTATTGGCGCTTTGGCAATAGCATATGGCTCCATAGCGCCACTAACTGGACTGGAGTGTGAACAGTACATTGGGCAGGAGGAAAACAAAATTCTAGTAGCTTGGCCAGTTTCTTGACTTGATATCTGTAGAGTGAATCTTGCTTGCTCTTTTCCCAAGAAGACCTGACACTAGAGTTTCATCGTGTGTTGCTTCCTTTATTAGCTCAAGAATTGAATTCACGTGCCATTGTGCTAAAGAAGAACATGTTCAACATATTTTATGGAATATTTCTTTCAAGATAAATATAATGTTCTGACGGCCTTTTTAATTTGATGCTCACTTGCCCGAATATTTATTATATTGCTGCGCCTGCACATCCTGTTTCAGGAGTTTTGGACCCATCTGTAGAAATAAACACTGAATCTGAGAGGTGTTGCTCTATATGACTCTGAATTCTATACCATTTTAGAAATAGACAGTTAAGACATTCAGATGGTGTTAAAAAACTTGATAGAAATGTGTCTCTAATAATAATACTAACAAGAATAATTGATATAGCAGTCCGTAAGATTATGGAATGGGTTGATTTGTGGAGAAAATCTGATTAATCTGAAGTGATCAAGATATTTTTCCGTAGTAAGATTCCATCAGTATGCTCTGAAGAGACTGCAGATGAGTTGAATTCAGTTTTGCTCCAAGTAGTTGATTATAATAGCCTAAATTGAGAAGAGGAAGAAATAACTATTAAACGATATTGGCAGTTTGTAGCTTTGAATCTCTGTATGTCTTTTGCTAATTTTCTGGATTCCTAGAAACTCAGCGTGCCTGTACTGTAGTGTGTGAAAGGGACTGCTGGCATAATTTTCAGTATTTTGACCTTTAATGCCTTACGAGGGGTTTTCCATTTTCCCTAAGCTGTACCATTTACACGGACACATTCTTAATTTGTTGAGATAAGTATCCCATTACCTCAGCCACTTCAACGACAACCAAACACAAAAGCTTCACAATCCTTAACAATAGAAACAACGTTTCCTTCCTCACCTTGTGGCTTTTCCTTTGCATCTTAACTTTTCAACATTGAGCGGTCTAAAAGGAAACTCCGATATGATCATGGGAAATCCTGTACCCAAACTTTGGATGCATGACAAACACCATTTGTTTAAGCATTTAATGTTACATCGGGGACAAATGGGAGCTCCACAAGAAGCTATAAAAAAAATCCGGGGTCTTGCTTTGTCTTTGACCGAGCACTTGTGTGGATTTGCTCCTTATATGGTAGCTTACCATGAGTCAGTTTCCTTAGTTTGTTTTTTGGACGACCAAATCCTTCCTCTCTCAATGATGAGAGGTAACACGCTGTGAGTGCCTCTACGACATCTGTCAGCTTCTGCAAGTGACATTTACCATATCCACACCGCCCTCTGTAGACTCAGTGTAACATCATCATCTACAAGAACCGAAGAAAACAAATGAAGCAGCACCCAAGGTTCCTGTTGGAATGTGACAGATTTATTGGCTTATTGGACTAGGAACAGTCCAATTTTAGTATAAACAATTTTAGCTTGTGAACTTAAAAAAAGATATCCATCACACTGAATTGTAGCAGAAGATCATTTCTATCCCATGTCCCTGGATAGTCTAATAATACTTTTTAGAAATAATAATTAAAACAGCAAGTAAGTAAAACAAAAGAGATTTTATAACGGCTATGTAAGATAAAATGCAGAATCGGAAAGAATGTAGCAGGCTGTCATCAAAATCACACGTATGTAGATTCATAATTACATTTAAAATGAAGGCTTTTTATTAGAACCAAGATAGGAACAAATGGTCTTTATTTTGTTTCTATTGAACGTGGAAATTGAATATTTACTAAAACCCTTCATCCTTAATATAGTTGATATTAAGATTAAGGTTATACTCATATTAAAATGTCACTTTAATGTGTCAATTTATCATTTTGTATTTATGTGTTGTGCTCTCTCTCTCTCTCTCTCTCTCTCGTTCTCTCTGTTTGAAACTGTTTGTAATGTCCATGTAAATATATATACACAATTTATGAAGTTTGAGGTCTGTCTGTCATGTTTGATAATATTTATTTAATGGGAAACCAAGGACAAATTCCCAGCCCTGTCTCAACAATCATCTATTGTAGGGGAAGAATGTCTTTTAAGCAGTTTAACCAATGTTTGTGTGAAACATCATGTGTGAAGTTCAGCGAGTTATCCTGCCACCATTTTATGTTTATTTTCAGAGAATTTTAGAGTTGATGTTGAGTAGAAGGTGGGATCCTTTGTGAAGTGTGTATTGTGAGATGGTGCTAATCACCCTGCTCTAGAAATGAAATACTTCACTACATTCCCATGCAGCATGAAGAAAGGAGCTCACTGTTCCATGGGGGCAGAAACAACAGAGCGGGTGGTGAACTGGTCCCATATCTGATGTCCTGAGTGAATTATGCTCTGTGACAACATTTCACATGGATATATTGGTGATTTGGACTTGTAGAGGCCCCAGAATTATTACCCCATATAAGATCCCAGTCCAGGTGCCAACATTTCTTTCTCCCAAGCCTCCATTCCCGAGGTTTTAGTAGATTTTTGCTAATAACCTGGTCATATTTTTTTTCAAACCATGTCTGGTATGGCCTCCACAAATGGACACATCTGCTTGAGAATTTACAGCTTCACAGATTCAATCCCAGGGCCCCATTTCAGCAGAGACAAAGATTGGTTTTCACTGAGGCCATTTGTCAGTGATGACAGATCCCACAGTCTGACCCTAAACTGGAAATGCTCTCTTCAGAGTTGTTTAGTTAAAAACAACTCTACAATCTTAAAAATAAATAGCAGAGAAAGAACACTTAGGTGCTCAGATGGGTAAACAAGAAGTTTGAACAGGATGCATCCAAGTCCAGGAAACCCCTCGACTTGTCTGAGGCCTCATGGATGACTAATTTTGAGTAAGTGAGCTTCTCACCTGCTGGGTCATTTCCACCCAGGAGCATCTGAGCCACACTTCCACCTCTTTGTTTGCTCTTTCCTCCCCAGAACTCCAACTTCACCGTTCTGTCTCCACCTTAGAAGCAGCCAAAGTTAGACTGAACCAAGAGTCGTCTGTCTTACGAAAGGTTTTGCTCTGAAGTCAAAAAAATGTTTAAATGTCATAAATATTGAGAGCATTTTTGAGTGAATGTGAGGATTGTAGACGGAATGTTTGCTGGAGTTTTTTTCTTCTTCTTAAAGATGAGAGCACAATGCAAAGGTGTACATAGTGAGTTTTGCTGATTGTGGTTGTAGACAAAGATGCTTTATGTAAATTTATGTTAGTAATTCCATGATCAGATTTGGAAAAGTTGTCAAAACTATGAACAGAGACCGTAATGTTGATGGATCAACCTTGAACAGGAGGAGGAAAAAATGGGGATGTTTTTATCACCTCGATATGTATTCTCCTGTCGTCTTGAGAAACGGTTGCAATGAGGCGTCTGGTTGCTGTGTTTCAACGGTAAAAATCCAGCATGTTTGATTTTGTCTGAGGTTCATTGGAGAGGTGAAAGAGCTGAAACCTGATCGTCCACAGACCGTACAGTGATACGTTTGTGTGCCGATTCTGCACGGTCTTGAAGTCCTCTTGGTCAAAGAAGGGTTATAGACTTAGAAATGTGTTCCCAGCTTAAGATGTCTTGGTTTATTTTAGGGTTTAATGTTTAGATTCACCGATTCAATGATGACTTTGGCTGCCAGCCAGCGTGTTGGCCTGAAATTTATGTTCAGGCTGGATCTGATTTTTTTCTTTTTTTTTTTTTTTTTTTCATGTGTATGTGTGTTTTAGAGAGAAAGCAGAGGGCAGCCGCCACACCAGAAACATCTATGGGAAAACACAAACTCTAAACATCAGAAATCACTGGAGTGCAGGCTGGTCAGGACCCTGCATTCCTCCGAAAGCCTCCGCCTCAAGCCTGCTGCCTCCGCCGCACGCTGACAGAGGGCGAGAGGGAGTGATCGCACATGGTGGAAGGGAGGTGAGCAAAACAGGAGTAGGAACACACACTGACAGATGAAAAGGACAAAGTTGTTGATTGTTTGCCTCAGAAGATCCAAAGTGGGAAAATCATCAAGGCGAAGACTGTGGGGTTCCCCTCAGCTTGACATTCCTGCTCTGCTCCGTGCCTTCCCAGGACCTTGACTATATCTGCATCTGCAGGAAGTCTGATTTTGCAGCGCACAGCTTCCTGCTTCGTGACTCATGAGTCTACACGTATACGGCATCTGAATCAAAAACGCAAAGAGGTCCTTTTTCGAATAAAAAGGAGAGTAGCAATTAACTTTTGCTTTCCTAACAAATGAATCCCTCCATTATTTTGTCAGATCATTATTTAATAATTATTCTGTATTTTTCTGCATTCCTTATGGTAAAAACTTTGACAGATGGACAAACCAATGTGAATATAAAAATATAACCCCCATAGGGGTGGTAAAAATGTTGAAATTAAAGGAAAGAAAAAGGGACATCAGTTGAGTTGTAGGAGGCAGAAACGGAAATATTAGCAGTTCACTTCAAAGAAGAAGAAGAAATATGGAGATACACAGTTTTTATTACTAGTACTATCCTTCCTCTTCATCCTTCTTTTCTCATCTGCCTATAGCCAAAAACCTCTGAAACACACTTCTGAAGAAACATGTCAGTAGGAGGATTCATTATGATTAATGCCCGCTATTACATATAATCACCATGGCGACAGCAATGTTCAATTCTTGGCCCGTGTAGTTATCAAAGTGTCTCTTTGTCACCATCTCTGTTGTAGTGA
>OMNV01002501.1:3939-37031 GCA_900303265.1 Brotula barbata
CTTTGGTTGGTTAAATTTTACATTATATTGTGTTATATTGTATTGTTCTACTTATTCTATGCTTCTTTTATCATTATTTTTGTTGTTTTTGTTATTGTTGGTCTTTTGTTGTTAGCAGCTACTGGATGACTTTAATTTGCTTCAAGATTAATAAAGTATCTATCTATCTATCTATCTAATGCTTTTTACATCATGAGTGACTTTATAGATTAATTTAAAAAAAAAATAAGAACACAACAGCTATCAAAAGCCAAAACCAAGCAGTGCTGAAATACACAAATTTGATCACTTGTATTATTATACATGCTTGCTGTTTCCCTAAAGTCAGTACCATTGGGGGATTAACCTCCCATTTTAAAGTACAATCAAGCATATATATGGAGTTTGTTTTCAACACTATCAAAGTTGCAAAACTCAAAGTTCATGGAGGTCCAAAGAATTCGATAAACAAACTTGTTCGTCCTGAACTGACCTGAAAGATTTATGTTTGGTTAGTCCTTTACCTCTGTCACACAGTGACACCAACATGAAGAACACAGCCATACTTGGTCAACACTGGTCAATCAGAACACAGTTTTAAAGAGACAGCATCTAAAATGGACAGTAATGTAAAGCATTGCAAAGTTTTCAAAACATCTATCTACGCTCTCTTTAACCTGCTTCATGGAACTCTGTAAAAATATGCCTCACATTGCTTTTGATACCAGAAACTTAGTAGTAGTGGGAATTGTCTTTGATATTTTGAAATTTTGTTGAATGCTTTGTGAGAGTCAGTTGCTTTGATAACATCAGTCCGACCTCAGAGACCGGACCGGTGTAGTCTGGGTTCTACAGCATGGTCTTGCCTGGTCTGTTGTGGTATTTAAATGTCAACTCCTTTCTCTCGCCTCCTCAACAGATGGCATACTGATAATACTAGGAGGCAAGATGGAGCTCAGCACACACACTCACACACACACACACACACGCATACAAACACAGACAGACTTTTATCTTGTCAGTGTATGACGTAGATAGCCATAGCAGTCTGGCTCAGTCGATCTCACGGCATACTGTAAGACTCTGTGATTTTGGCATTTATATATTATATCATATATTTTCCAACATATTTGGATTTTTCAACTGAAATTACGAAGCCATAATAAGTCTCTTTCTAGTAGTCTTTTATGTAAATATGACAGTGACATAATAATGTAACATTTCCACAAGCTCTAATTTCATAATAAAGAAAGAAAAACACATTTTCATAATTATTAGTTTTACAAAAATGCACAAAAATAAATTAGATAGTATTGTTCCCGGCCCAAGAATAATACAGTTACATAAAATATCATGGACAGCATAATCCAGTGTAAGGCGGTACGCTGAAAGCATCTGTATATTGCAGCAATTAGTGAATATTAATAATGTTAAGTTTGACCGCTGAATATAAGAATGCATGCGAGTGAGGAGGAGGGAGGAGGGCTCTGCAGATGCAGTAAGGTGGTGACGTCATCATATATTTTTCAACTGGCTGTGAGTCATCTTCCCCTCACACGCCCACACACATGCAGACAGACACATTCACACACACACACAGGGTGGCTGTAATTGGGCATGTTTCCATGTTTTTATCATGGTAAATTAAATCCAGGCAGTGAGCGCACCCAACACCAGCTTTCATCATCTCAACGCTCACTGTGCAGTCGATAACTGTATGGATGCTGAGATGTGTCCACTTCTACTACTACTACTCTACAACTTGTGTAAAAATGTTAAGATTTTGGTTTTAGTAAGCTATTCTTAGTAGTTAAAAAAGGGAGAAAATGCTGTAGAGGAAAACAACTTAACATAATCACTGTGCTGCTTTGACAGTTATATCATAAACATTTAATCACACTGACTCCTAATGGGAATGAGCTAATTAGATGGTGGCTAGTGTGCTGAATCACACACACGCACACACACACACACACACACACACACATACACACAGGCTGACATTGTATACACACTAAATGCCCTCAAATAAAAGTCAGCCATGTTTGTAAATTCCTTATAAACTCCACTATAACCACAATCCCCAATGGGAACCAATGATTACTCAAATCTGCTGTTCTACACAACGCACAATTGGAATATTTTTCTTCTCAGAGCTTGACTTTAACACAGAGGGCAATCACATACACATTCCAAAATGAAACCACTTTTCAACATAATTATCATTTAACCTCTGGTTGTTTCTCTGGGAAATAATCCAGCATGTTTAACACCTCAGTCATTACCAGCAGACATGCAGGGAGGAAAGGGAAGTGACAGAAAGCAAAGGGATGACAGGCGGACAGAAAGAAATGACTGATAAACAGATTAAAACAGAAAAGATGGAGTCAAATAAGGATGACGAGCTGGATAAACACAGACACGGTGGCTTTAAAAACCAAGACTGTTGATACTTCTGTAAGAAAAGCAAGAGCTAAGGGACGAACATGAGGACAGACAGAAAATAGTACAGAGGAAGGAAACTAAAGACAGGCAGAGAGACAGTCAAATAACTCGAAAATATTTAATGGCTTCTGTAATATCGATTTCATCCTCGGTCTGAGAGAGTGTGAAGCAGCGGCGAGGCCTGAATGACAGCACATTATCTCTTTGTAGGAAGTGACTGCCTGGACACAGCCTGACTCCAGGAGAATGTCACAACCAGCTGAGATGAGATGGCACTGGTGAAATAATGGGTTCATTCTCTCTTGATGGCCCTGAGAGGAAAATGATCCCAAAAAGCTGAGTGATGCTACCCACGATCTCAGTTTTTATGATCTCCCTCTCTTACTGTGTCTTTACAACCTGCTGCACCTGTTTCTCATTCCCTTTCTCGCTCACACACGCAGATAAAACTCGGTGAGATGAGTGAGAGGCGAACGTCAAAAAGGATATTGAAAACAGAGATCTTGGTCGCATAAACTTTGCCGTGACATTAATACATTTACACGAGCGGCAAACACAGATTCTTATCCGATTAAACCAGTTTGTTATCATGTAAACATCATCATGTTGAAAGGAGCATAAACAGCAACGTCACAGACATTTTTTTAGGTGCTGTCTCTTTAAGAAGCCCTCTCAAAAATCCAGCATTTTTCTACTGGCCCATGTGTTCACAAGCGTGTCTGTGCGTGTGCATGAAATATCAACACCATGGGCATGAAAGAGAAACTCCTTTTGCACTTGTGTGTCCCCTATGCGAGCGCACTTGCATGTTTCCCGTGAAGTGTGCCCAGACACATTCCTCAACATGGTAATTTATGTAAGATATTGGGCCTGGCACACAGCCAACACTGCTGTCCCTAATACCACTGCAGCCATTCTAACACTGCAGCTGTGCAGCGTTTGAATACCATATCAGGGGTATTCCGCATGCACTTTGGGATTATTCGCAGAGATGAATAATGCACTACGCACCAACACTGGATTTCAAAGATCAGGTTGTATATTCCACATAGAGCATCACGTGACCTGACACGAGTGGAGGCAGCAAAGTACAGACAGCTGACCGGTGAGGAGACTCTTGTTTCCTTTGATGTCGGCATACTGCGTCGACCACACGTATAACCAAAGAGTCCTCACTAAACTTTAATCGTGTTTATATGTGGCAAAACCCCATACAATATCACAAAGAAACCAAA
This sequence comes from Brotula barbata, assembly GCA_900303265.1. NCBI lineage: Eukaryota > Metazoa > Chordata > Actinopteri > Ophidiiformes > Ophidiidae > Brotula > Brotula barbata. Next base: position 7,599 of record OMNV01002501.1, read on the forward strand.
ATAGACACACTTAACTCTCCGTTTCAATGCACACAACCCCTCATTTAGAAGTCTGCCAAGCATGAAATAAAGGTTCTCAATCACGCGACTTGTTCGTAACACACTCATAATGAGAGCAATCAATTTTACTAGCTGTCTGCACCCCATGCCCTATAAGATGTGGCAAGATGCAAGCAGTAAGGGCTTCCCAGTCTGCTGTTTGATAGTTATTCTTAAATTTAATCTACATTTTAAAGCAGGGAAATTGATAACAAAGGATAATCAATAATAATGTGTCCACCATCAGTTTTTGATTGAACACATCTGTGCTTGCATTTATCTATCTACCCTGTCTGACAAAGTTATTACCACACCGGAGAGCTGATAACCTGCTCTTCTGGCAGGTTCTACATCATATAGACACAAGCAATTCAGCAGTAGTCATGACTAACACGTGCACAGTGGGATGCATACCAAAGTAATCTTAGAGCATTTACGGTGATAAAAATGCATATTTGGAGGAGTATTTTCATGTTGTGGGGGTCTTGGAAAGATGTACGGTATGATATGCAAAGATAACTGTATATCTTCATGACAATATACTGAATGTGTAAGTTTAAAGCATTGACAGGTAAGATTTATCACTGAGAGTGGTAACAGTAGTTTGATTTGTCACTAAACGTCCATGACCGGTGCTGCTGGCTCGGTGCATTGTCTCACAGCAGGTCGGTCTTTAGTTGAGCTGTTAGGCTGTTCCATTTTATAGTTAAGTGTTCTATTGATGCAAGGGGGGGCTGAATGCACAAAACCAATATAAAATGTACTTTTCTTCCATATTTTCCTGTTATCTTGCCAATGGAAATAGAACACACAAATAGAGCACACACTGCTAACTGCCACCATGGGCTGTCAGTCATAAAATATCATCCCCGACTCGTGGACACGAGGTGTACAGTCATAATCACGTGCTTGCATTAATACAGTTGATCTTAATATGCAAATTGGTTTGTTCTTTCGCCGCTGTGCCTTGTCGAATTGTGCAAATCAAAGGTCAGCCAATTCCTTTGGTTTGGTAGAAATATTCCAGTAAACACACACACATTCAAAAACACTGAATATTGATTCAGTGAAAATATTACACATGCAGTGAACACAGAGTTTTCACTCCTTTGCTTGGATTTTGGCAGACACGCAGATTCACTCCCTTCGAATATCTGTCCTCAAAACTCCACACGGGTCGTGTCCCAAATCCTTAAATTCACATTCCAGTGTAGCGGGGGCAGTGCAACATCACATGAAACATAAAAAGTGGCGATCCAAACCCCAACCCCAGGCTGGAAAGCTGCACATGCTGATCTGTCCACAGCACCACACAACAGCCTTACACCGATCCTTCACACCAGGGATGGAAAACATCTTATGACAGTTTTTATTTGGGATCCACACTGAGTTGCAGCCTTGTTTCTGATCTGTTTTACTCAGGCAGACTCTGTCCATCATCATCAACCAATTGTAAGGATAAACACCGCACATGCAAATTTTTCATTTAGGCAACATAACCTGAAAATGAACACAGCAGCAAATTTACATGGGACAGACTGTGCCAGTACACAGAGTTAATCCTTTACTTCCAGAGATTCCAATCCAGACCACAGGCTTTGGTAAACATGGTACATCTGCAAGTTTGGCATGGTGAATGATGCCAGTCCACCGCCTCATAACCCCATAAAGAAGCACAAGAGAACAGATCAGTCACACTAATACATACAATTACAACAGTACAATTATACCTGAGTGACTGCGTGACAACAGACATTCTAACTGCCACAGAGGACAACTGTCACAGCATGCACGGCATTCACACAGATGTTTCGTGTCTGGTACTTGGACGGTCAATAGTATCTCATATAGGATAAATGCAACCCATTCATCATCAATGAACACATACAGTATGTGTATGTTTATGTCTGTGTGTGCTGTGTATGAATCAGTTTCTCAGTGTTTCGCAGTGACTGGTACCCTTTGCAGGGCTCTAAGAATAGTGTTCCCTCCGAGATAGGGATGTGCCACTTTCTTTATTTTGGGAGAAATAAACAGGACATAAGCCACTGTAGATGTTCAAAGTTAAGTTTAGAATAACGCAAAATCAATAGGTCACCATCAGCATCCTGTAAAAACTCAATAACCTTTATATAAGACAAATCACTGTATATGGACACGCAACATTAATGATTCACAAAAAAGAATATTTCACCCTTGGATTGATTGTTTGGATCAGGATCAAGACTCAGGTTCGCTGGCACCAAACTATGATGCCAGGACCCTGAAACAAGACAATGGCAGACGTCTGTGTCGTTGTTAGAGGGTCAAACATATAAAACAGCAATAAAAAAAGACATTTTTTACAATCTGGAGCACTCAACCTAAACTCAAACTAAACTGCTGACTGCTACCATTTTATGTTGATCTACAGCTGGATTCCTTAAACTATTTCACCCCTGGGTGCTTAAATGTGAAATTCAGTGTTTTGTTCCGGCCTCATTTTCATTTCCACACACTACACAGTAATCCTCCATGGTGTTTGTGCTTTGCACAGGCCAGAAGATACCATGGTGTGTACAAATATGCTCACTATTGTGCGGGAATATCGCACAGCACTACTGTTCATGTTGTGAACACGTTGTGAGCAATATGAGTATTTAGCCTTGCCTATTTGATACAGCAAAAGCTGCTCCTTATGTCCCCTGTGTGACAACCCAGACTATAATAACAGCAAGTGTGTGTTGCTCCTGTGTAACATGGTGATAAGATTGCACACACAACTGAAACCCCCCTCACTTGCTCTGTCTCTCTTTGTCTCTCCCTCTCTCTTGCACGCATACACACACCCACTTTCCATCCATTTCCCAGACACAATCCCACTTCAAGCTGGCTCAACCCCACTACTCGAGGTCTATGACCTTCAGCCAGTGTTGGCAGGGGGCCTTGGGACTGTGGTGGGCTCATCTTTCATTGGGTTTCTCATATTGTTGTTACAGTGTGGCTTGCAGCAAAAATAACACTTTGCTCGCACCGCAACCCCTCGACCTGAATATAACCCCTAAGCCCAGTAAAAATTTGTATGAATAAGTCACAAAACAAGCAAAGGGCAGGAAGGAAGAACTTTGCCAGTATGCTTAACAGTTCCACCAGAAACTCCAGTACGGTGGCTTGTGATAAAACACAGCTGTCACATCACCAAGGCTGCAACTACTCATTATTTTCATTATCAATTAATCATGCGTTGTATGAAAATAGTGATGAGAGGCCATCATAAGACTCCAGAGACCATGCTGACACGGTGACAAATTGAATGTTAAGTATGAAGAGCAGCTGAAAGAGACAAAATGTATTCAAACAGCAGCGATGAACTCAAAAAGAAAAGCTGCTGAAAGTCGTAATATATGGAGACATCAACAAACGCGTGTAAAAACGGCATGATTTAGCACATGGTTAGCAGAAATATGATGTCATAATTGGCTTTATCAGTAGACACCTATGCAAGTGATGGAGAAACAGAAACACAGTTAAATGACTAAGTGGAGATTCCATACGAGCCTTTGATTAAAATCAACAACCCCCCACCCAGAGTTAGGATAATATTTCATAGGCAGGTCAGCGCTGTTTATTTGGTGGATATAAACCCTCAATGTAACCCAACTAGCCTAAATACAAAACACCCAAGGTTATCAGTCCTATTAGAGCCGAGCAGTGCTCCAAATTTAACTCGTCTGTTAAATATAAACCCTTCTATCGCACAATGTGTGAACAGCTCAGGAGCAATTTTAAAATAAACAATAGTTAGCGCTGCAGTCTTATGCAAACCAGTGACTATGTGTGAAAAGCACTACATCACCGAACTGTTTAACTGTTTACGACTGGGGAAAGCACAATCAAAGCTGTTTCAGCGCAGTATGATGAACTACTGTGCTCACATCTGTGCTCTCACAATACTGCAGTGCTCCACAAAACACTCTCAATGGACACATAAATACAGAGTGAAAGAGAGAAGGGGGGTGGGGGGGGTGGCGAGAGTCCTCTCCACAATTACACTCTATACGCTTGCAATTAAGCCTATACACTAGTTCAGCAAATAACACATGACAGGCGCACACAGTTAGGAAGTAACCCAGGGATGAATAAAAATCACATGTATGTGAACATGTCTGTGTGTGTAGTGGTTTAATATCTAATCTGGGTGCTTGTAGTGCATCCTGAGTGAATATACAGAAACTACTGTTGTGTGTGTGTTGAATATGGAGCTGCAGCTGTTGCTTCTCTTGCTTTCACACCTCAGTGAACCTGAATAACACAGTCAAACCTCATCTCCTTGTTAAACTTTTTTCCTTTATTTCCCACTTTGTTTCTCTCATTGCTTACAGTATTCGACTTGCCCAACCCCCATTCTAGCCTCCCCCTGTTGACTCTATTTACTGGTGACATAGTTAGTGCTCCCCTCGGCTTCGCTATTGGCAACCGTCTGTGTCACTTGCCAGTACTTAACTATTCTTTGTGGATTTCGTTTTTATGGAGCTTTTTGTTCACAACAGCAACTTGGTTAAATCTGAGAGGATGGGAAAATGTGAATTACTGCAGTAACAGTCAGCACTTTAGTCGGACACGAGATTTTAGGCATACAGTAGCAGGGAGCAAACAGCCTTTCGATTAGAGACATTTGTCTATTTGTTATTATAGATAAACAGCTGAAGCTACTAATGGTATGGAACAACAATGTAGCAGCAAGAGGTTGAAAAAAAATGGGGAAAAAAAGAATGCCACCATATGCATGGATGAATAGACAGCAACACTGTTTAATTGTTTAAATTTTCCAGAGCAATGACTTTCAGGACAAGATCACTGTGAACTGATACGTGGGCGTTAAACACTCTGACATTGCAAATTTACACCAATGTAACGGAAAGTCAGAGGGACATAGACTTTATGATGAGCTCATAGGAATAAAAGGTCATCTGAAACAATTAAAAAAAAATTCTGAACAGAAACCTGTCCAAGGACCTCATCCAGATTGTTCATTATAATCTCCAACATCTACCAGGACCAGGTCTGCATTCTGTAATCACTATCAGGACTTCAGAATTGCAACGTGTACGAGTGTGCGTCTTTAGTGTCCAAGTACAATTCCTATCAGTTATGATCATGTGGTGTAGCGTAATCACAAGGAACAGAAACGTGAGACGAAGAGCAACAGGGAGAAAACTAGAGGCATTATGTTTTTCTGACAGGAGGACCCAGAAAAGAAGAAAAAAACGGAAGTAGTTAAACCAAAGAGAGTATCAGCTGTTCAACTTTTGAACTGGGTCTAAGTACCCTATGCCTATGAAAAATTAATCTAAGCCCATCACTTTCAGGTAGCTTTTCAAAAACACCGATCCTCCTTCTCCACAGCACGACACACGCCATCCAAAATTAATACCGATTGCATGACTTCACATTTTGCCCCATGTCTTGGGAATACAGCAGTATTAATCTGCTGTTCCCTCGCTATGGTGTGATCTCATTCTGCAGTAGCCTCCTCCTGACAAATAGCACCATTTCCTCCTAATCACTTCACAGCAGTCATCACCTCAGACATGTGCAATCATTACCCCTGCAGTAACCATGCCTTGGTGAGTGAGAGAAGGGGGACATGAAGGGCAAAGGAATGATGAAAAGAACAGCTTCACTTTTAGAGTGATGGCCAAAGAGCTATGGACAAAGTACGTTCTAAGAAAGGGTTTTGGGAGGCCAAAGCTAGACTTGATGCCACTGACCGATTCTATCCAATGGTCACCAATCCATATGGGCGTTTTAAGGTCCCATCTGTACTTGAGGCTCAGGCCAACTGTCCTGGTTGACCGGGTTCATCAGCTGGCACTGAGCTATCATAGTTAACAGGTTGTGGCAATGCAGGCTTACAAGCTGTGCATGCAGCGTGTTGTTTTCACTCACATTATGCCTGCAGTAGACAGTAAAAAAAAAAAAAAGATAGCATCCTCTGAACATTTTTTTTCCATTTATGTCCAACTGTAACTATAAACAGATTTGTGTCTGTACGACAATGCGCATGCTGAGCAGCATGACCCAAATACTGAACCTAAAACAGGAAAACAGGACAGCACAATCATAATAAGGGGTAGTAAAAAAAGAGGCTACTGGAAACTTCCATGCTTCCGCTTCACTTCCAATAGAAAAATCTAAAACAGTATCCTACACAGATATTATATCATCATGAGTAAACAGCTGGTGTATGACAGACAGCAAAATTTTTAAATGCAAGATGAGCAAATGATCAAAAACGGACATTCAGTTCAGGAAACGTGGAAAGGTAGTCAGAGCAAGACCCTTACACTGATTGATATAAACTGAACAGGAGACTATATCCCGAAGGCAAAACCTCTTGTATTAGCTGACACATCTTTTCATTCTCGCTGAATCACTTTGCACACCAGTTAGGTGCCATAAACACATTACAGTTAATAATTTGAGTTCTAATGTTAACTTGTCCCATGTGTCCAGTTACTAAACAGCCAAACAAATCATAAAACAAAACAGTAACAGTTGCTATAATCCTATTAATTGTGTAACAAACCACTGCCAAATAACAAATTAACAGCAGTGGTTTAAAACATAACAAATGACAACCATGTCTTTAATTTTTATGGAAAACCGGGACTATGAAACATAAAATTTTACTATCGTAGCCACTGTTGATTTTCAAGCAGACATACAGTGAAGGTAAACTGTGTGCAAAGGTGAAAAACCAATGAAGTTATAATATATATGTCTGGATTATCTGCCAGCATCTTACAGCAATTCCTACTTACAGTCTTACTGAGACCACAAAGATAAAAACAACACAAGAAAAAAAAAAAAAGACTTGGTACGACAGCTGATTTTGGTACATTGGAGTTAGTGAGTTGTTTAAAAAAGGCTGGTGGAATGATTCCTGATTAAGTTTTCATGACTTTAACATCAAACTCACGCGGTTAAAGATAGTGAGGATTTATTATTGTACAATCTTGAATTACACGTTACTAAAGGGCCTCTTTTACAACAGAAAAATACTCACAAATACAGTTTATAACGTCTGAAATTATTAATTTAAAGTATCTACTAAACATAAACTAAAATACTCTGTCCTATCGTTGCTTTAACTGGCGATGAAAATTGATGATACAATGAGAGACATACAAAAAGAACTTATATTTGTGTAGCTACAGTACCTGAGAGTCTTATGAGAGTTTTTCCTGCCTGGGCGTACTGCCAGCTGTGGTTGTCCAGCACGGCCATTGTAATCCAAAACCAGCACAGAACTGTCCTGAAAACTACCACCAATTTGGCCCGAGACACACCCAAACCAACCTATGGCGGTCTATCCCCACCTTTCGGTTTCTGCCATTGTTGTGCGGCCAATGGGCAGGCTGAACAAGACCCTGGCCATAGATTGGCCAACGCCCTGCCACCCACCAAGCTGCAGACAGCCAAAAGCGCTGCCAGCTCCTTTTCGCCTTCACCAAATGGCTTTTCTTCTCCTGTCCCCCCATGTCACCAGCCCCTCCCCAAAACAAGATTTAATAACGAACACTGCTTTGCATTAAGCAGTTTCTCCCCTCCGTGTGTGCCCGTTTAGCTACTTACAAGGAAAAAAAAGTTAAGCCTGCCAAACAGTTGTCACTGGTGGATTTGTGGGTGAAATAGGCTTTAATAATGATTGGTGGTAATCTCTCTCACGAATACTTACATCCTGTTGGTAATTGTAAGGTTTTGCAGGACCTTTATAGTGTAAATAATGTCTTCTTTCCATGTCAAAGTATTAATTAGAGGTTTTACACATATAGCCTATTGTATTGTACAAATAATTAATTCTCGAGTGGACTCATATAAAAAAAAAAGATTACAGCAAGAAATATCTGCTGCAAAAATAAGGAGTTGCACCATTTATATTATTTTTTCATCACACTTGAATTAATTTGCCAAAGTAATTAATCTATAAAACTTGAAGTATATTGGAATCAGTATTTGAGTCAATGCTGACACAAATCCAATGACATGTCAATTATTGATGAAATGTTCAATTACATTCAGAATATATTAAAATATAAAATGCCAAATATATAATAAATTCACTCTGCCGTGCTTCTTTGGAGCACCTACCGACTTTGGGAGGGGTCTGACGCGCTTCTGCAGTCAGTCGACCCTGTCTGTCCCTGAAAAGGCCCGTGTAGAGGAAACGCACGAGAGAGGTCAAAGCGGTCATGTTCAGTGTCACACACAACCATCCAGAATACACTCAAGCAACACAAAGGAGTTCTTCAAAGCTGAAGTGATCCTGCTGGTCATTCATTGAAACTCCTGAAAAAAGTGAATATCCAAGGCTGAGATGAGGAACATTTTCTTTAGATGTTTTCAAGGGTCCTTGTTTGTTATAATGCTGTCTGTTCTTTGTCCTCGGTGTGAGAGAGTTGAAAGCCTTCTCGCCTGTGAGTCTGGAAGTCAGTTCATACTGTCATTCTGTCTGTATGTAAAGCAGGTGGCCCCAGTCAGATATCTGACTGATCCTGATGGAATAAATAACTGAGAGGAATTATCACCTGTCACTAAGAGAGGGGTCAGCGAGAGAGAGAGAGAGAGAGAGAGAGAGACAGGCAGTAGGATGGTCGACTGTAACTGAGGGTGTGCATGTGTGTGTGGGTACTTTCTAACCACACAACGGCTGCCAACTTCTGTGCTATGATGCCCACTCCTCTCTTTATCAAAGCATTCATTCCAGCTCAGTCATGAGCATGCACACATTATCACACATGGACAGGGTAGAAACTTGATGAAGATGACTAAAGCAAACTGTCAAACACACACATACACACACACACAATACAAAAATTTCTTGTTTCGTGTTTATTTGTGTTTAAGTGTCTGTGTGTGTTTGTGTGTGAGAGAGAGAGTGAGAGTGAAACGTTCACTTTCTAAAATCGGCCCTCATATAGTGTCATGACTTTTTACACAAAATAAGACAGTTTGAAGGAACATTTCATATCTCATTCCTAATTACTAAGAATGCGGACTGCAGTATTAGCAACTGAATTCACCAAGAAGCTTGTGATATTCCTTTCACTAAAACACTGTCGCCCTGATACACACTCCCTACACATGTTACACAAAAAAGGACAAGACCATATCAGAAACCGATAGTCTTGAGAAGGGGTGGCACAATTAAAAGAGGCATCAATGTCCTTTTCACAGTCCGGCCTTCATGCGCATCTGCTTGCTTCTAAGCCCACCAAAGTATATAAACTCACTGAATCGCATCAACACAACAATGAAGTAGAGAGCAGGACGCTTTGTACAGCCCAGAACACCATTCATCAGCTTCCTCTAACCACACTGTGCTCCGATTGTGCCAATTCAATACAAAACCAAGCCAATAAACCACAGACTTGACAGGCTGAGCATAGAAATAGAGTGAGGGAGAGGAGAGTGTGTGCTCCTTTGTTATTGTGTGTCACCAGCTTCCTTGGAAGTAATAGAGGAAGATGGGGACAGAGAGAGAGGGGGGGGTAAAGGAGTGAGAGAAGTTTTATGAGAAAAGACCAGATCAGCTGTCCTATGCCATGAAGGCAGTTATGGCTCAAAGGACTTGAACTGATTGGGAGAGAAAACATTCGGAGAGAAGTAGGTGTGTTTGTGCGAGAGAGAGAGAGAGGGAAAGAGATGCAAGTGTGAAGGTATAGCAATGCATTTGTCAGATTAGACGATCGATGACCTCAGACAACAGCAGCACAAACAGAGAAACAGCTGCGGTCTGGCATGTAATGAATTTTATGAAGAAAAAAAACTTGCTGCGAGTTACACCGGGAAACAGATGATTCTGCACATCTACCATGTATGAAACAACTGAAAAAAACCCCAAAAGAGTTTCAAAAACATCCTGGTGCTTCACCGTCTCCTTTCTGTGTTACTTGCTGATGGAATGAAAAGAATAAACATAAAGTAACCTTACCGTCATTTTGTGATTTTACTTTGTGAACAGTATCCGCATTCTTCAGATCTTCTTCTAACGCAGTGTGTGTTTTGGAGTGTTACATGATAAACAGAGGATCAGACTCAGGGTTTTCTGTCAACAACGGCAGCAAACAGACCAAAACTACTGAAACTGATACAAACTCAGTGTGGGTGAATGTGTGCGTGTGTTTGAGTGTGTGTGTCATCCTCTGGGAATTGGCTCTGATTGCTGAGCTTGTAAACAGGAACTGTCCAGCTAACTGTAGGCCCTGCAGGTTCACAATCACACACGCACACGCACACGCACACACACACACACACACACACACACACACACACGCACACACAAACCTTCTCTCTGTGCATCTGTCTGCATGTGTCTGTACTGCATCGGTCCTGCAGGGGCGTGCTGGCGATGTTTATGAGCTCATGGTCTACGCACGCATCACTATCAGCTCTCCCCATCACCTTCTCTCTCATCCTCCTCCTCCCTCCTTTCCTTTGCTTGTTTGCTCTATCCCTTCCTTTCCTTTCCTTTCCTTTTTCTTTCAACTCTTCAACCCCACTTTCTCCAAAAATATGATCTCCACTCATTCCATTTCTCACTTCATCTCTCTTCTCCATTATTCACGTCTCTGTAAACAGTTTTTCACTAGACTTGTCCTCAACAAAGACAAATAACTTGTCCACACAGATCAGGGAGGGAACTAAAGGCTGTGACTCCATAACCTATCTCCAAGCCAGGCGAGTCCATCCTATGTCTAACCTCTGTTATTACAGCCCTGAAAACAACTGCCTTGTGCAAACAGAGGGCTGTGGGGCTATCTGACAGAATATCTGACTCACATGCATGGATACACATACACACACATCCCTGACAGGATGGCTAGTGATCACAGAGAACAACAAAAAAGTTCATAATGAACCCTTATTTGCTCTGCAGTAAGGCATGCAGTGTCAAAATAACACAAAGAGGTAACTTATATTGTTTGTTTTTTGTTGTCTGTTGGTGGGTGCATGTTTGGAACTTGGTTGTTGCTTTACAACAGTGTTTCACACAGGGAGAAATATTTCACACCAATTTAGACTGTTGAGCACTAAATCTGATCTCATTGGGTTATTTTCATGTTTGTTGAGGCTCCTGTGTGTCTTGAGCGTGAGAGAGAGAGACAGAGAGAGAGTACACGCTTCAGACTGGTTGATATCTGCTCCCAATTTAAGCTACTCTGCTTCAATTTAGTTAATTATAGGACTGTTTATGACTTTTGGGTTTCCACTGATGCAAACAGCACAGAACCACATCTGAATCTGGATTCCACCCCAACAGCATATGGATAGGATACCATGATAGTTGTGTCACACTTTCATTTTCATCTGCACATCTTTTGTACGTCACACATATCAATCAAATAACACTCTAGAAGGACAGTTGCAAGAGAGAGAGTGAGAGAGAGTAGACCGTGGGAAAACATGGGTGTAGTTCCACTGAGTTTTCAGTACCACAGCAAGTGACACTGATCCCCACACATAATGAAAATAAAGTTTTTGTTTTGGAACTATCAATTCAAAAATAATCATAGATTTAGAAATGGTTGAAACTTTATAAAACAACCATTTTATTTGCCAAACCGTTGATTTGATTCTATGCAGAAATTTCCTATCGTCAAGTATGGATGGATGGAAGATTGGATGAATCTGGCTTGTCACCTATAGGATGCTTCAAGTTTTCAAGCAAACATCTAGTGGCCATTAGAAGAACTGCAGCTCATCACACACAGCTTCAGCATCATGAATCACACTGGCTGCTGCTTCGACACAACTGAAAGCTAAAAATACTGTGCAGTCATTGACGAATCCTGCCAATACTTGTATCACACATGGTTACCCCCCCCTTCCACAAACCTTTGCAGGAGGCGAAGTGAGACCACATGACTCCCACGTATTCATTAGGTAGCGTGCGATCCAAAAATAGCTATTTCAGGGAGCAGTGACGCCATAGAGAGGCAACTCTAAGTATAGAGTCGAGTTTAATGGGGGCCAAATGCTGTAATTGGACTACACGTTGCACTGATATGATAAATGTACAAACATCACGCACACCAATGGGCATGCATACATACTGTACCTATATATAGGTCTTACAACGAACAGAACACAAGAGAATACAACATTTGCGGCTCTGATTACATTTTCAAAAAAGAATCATTGCAGCAGATGAGTAACCTTAATTTTTAGCACGTTCTGCTTTAATGCCAATTTCACAGAACATGCCTGTCATTTTAACAGTATGACCTTTGTTCACTGTTCACAGCGCTTACATTTATCACTCTGTCCTCCCTGTAGTGTTAAATAATTCAGTCTTAATACTTACAAAGTCCGGCAGAGACGATCTGGATGGACATTTCTCTCCACTTTGTCTTCTCTCCCTGTGCACTCTAATCAACTGACGGATCAATGAAGCGAATAAGGAACACTACAGGACATGGAGGAGCCTTTACATCATATATGAGCTTCAAAAAAAGAGACATGCTTTTACCTCCCCAACTAAAAAAAATGTTGAGGGGTTTCAAGAATTATGGCTGCTCTGACTTATCATTCGTTTAAATAAATGCCTTTACCAGGTGTCACCTTTTATCAAAGGTAGCCCACTCTTATTACTACTTGTACTACCCGGCCTGCGATATAAAAACCACATGATGTGAATTCCATAGCAGCAAATGCTTAAGATAAGAAAAACTTTTCCAAATATCTCATTGCTTTCTATGTCTCTGTCACAAACTGCTACATTGCTGTTGCTGAGACAAAATCCAATGCAATAACAACACCATACCCAATTTTGGCTATGAATATAACATAATAAGCATTTGAATACAAAATTTACAAATAAATTAGCATCGCTCCCACTGCACAACAACCATCAAAACTGCAAGAAAATCCATTAAAAAGGATGCAGAGAGCAATATGGTGATATTCCCATGTCCCTGGACCAGCCAAGCATCCTTTACATCCCTCGAGTCAAGAAGCCAACAGCACACACACTCAATTAGCCCCACCCCTGCCAGCCTTCTCTGCTACGTGATTGGCTTGGGTACGGGGGAGAGGTTGGTGGCGATTGGACGGTGATCGAGCAGAACCTCGCTTTCCTATGCATCAGTGATCTCCAGAAAAGACCAGGTCAGAGAGACAGAGAGGACAAAGATGATGATGTGAGAGATAGGAATGGTGTTGGAGCTGATGGGAGGGTGGATGAAGGGGGAGAGATAGAGACAAGGAAAAATTTGAGAAAACTAAGACTAGGAGAGGAGAGGAGGACTTTAACCACGACGGCAGACTACAAATAAAAACAGTTAAATCCATGCAGGCAAAAGAAGTAATCAAAGGTATTTATAGACAAAATAAAGAACAACTTCATAAAACAGTCTTCAAGGTAGCTTTGATGCGCACACACTGATACAGTATGGTTGTGGCTTTTGAGAAAACTGCTTGTGCACAGCATTAAAGTGATACTACTGTATAATCATCGTTCATTACAGCGATAGCAGGTTTTAAAGGCGATTCCAATATACTCCAAGCCATGATTTTATTTAAATTGAGTTAGGGTGTAACACCCATAAGATATCATTACATTTTTATGATCTACATCAGCATTAAACAGTCAAGAGTAACATCTCAGTTCAACAGTCTTCCCCCACAGATGAGAGCTACGGGGAATCTGATGTTAACAATGGAGAGGAGCACACAGGCTAAATTCACTTTACAACAGATGGAGCCTATTAGCATTAGCATGGTGCTGTATTTATGTATTTAATGAGTATGTGTTTGTGTATGGATGGCTGCGGTACGTACAGTGTGGACAGAGTAGCCCTCACTTGGTGTTTTGCTGCTATCCGTGTGTACTGTGTGACTGTGGCTGTGTTTTTGCCACACAAAAGGAGATTGCTGTTTACGCAGGATCCATTATAATTTACACAAAACACATTTCACATAAATCCAAACATCAACAATAACTGACATGGAAAATGTAATTCCCAGTGTTGTGACTTTAGACGTTCTTACTGGCTAAAGCTTAAGATGAATTGATCTGATTCTCCTGATTTTGCTCTGCCAGCCATTTTTGGGAGTTAATTGTCTCGTGATTTGCAGCGACAACAGGAAATATGGCTTGGCCAAACAGATATCATTATGTTGATATCCTGTGACAGGAGGATGCAAGCTCTGCTCTTTCTAAAACCAACACAGTGTTCTACAGCATGATCCAATTAAGGCCGTCTGCTGACACACACACACACACACACAAACAAACAAAAGTGCACAGAGATCAGGATGCACGCATTCACAAAAGCACATCTGAATGGACTGTAACAAGCACACACACATACAGGTGCACGCAAACACAAGTGCAACAAAATACACACGTGCACATACACAGGGCACAGAGTCCAGCTGTCTCCCTGTGAGACACACAGGGAGTCCAACGGCTTTCCTCTGTTTCATCCCACAGTGTGTGTGCGTGTGTCCACACAGTGTGAAAAAGTGGATACAAAAATACAGGTGTCATGGAAAACTTGTAGTAAAATGGAGAAAAAGCTGCAAGACAGGCAGAAAATATTGCAATATACATATACAGAGTTTAAAACATTTCACATGGCCAGTTTCCTTGTTGCATGAAGCAGTTATTTGTGCTTTCATAACAGCAGATGCCAAACTCCAACTGTTATGCAAACTATCCTTTTCCCTGTAGTAACGCAGGTTATCACTGAGAGCCCCAAGTTATGCGTGAAGTGTATCCAAACACTCATCTGTGGACAGTAAGTGGATGGCCGTTGCTCGCCTATTTGCTTCCATGCAAATTAAAGTTCGTAATTATCACGTTCACGGTATTGCTTTGGGTAAGTCAAGTTCAAATGAAGTTCAGCCAGCCTTGGAACAGCAGTGATATAAAACACACACAGCAAATATAGAGGTGATGACACAAAATTACAGCCTCAGCTCAACTTGATGACACAGAAGCCACACAGGCGACAACAAACCTGTGCCCTGGTACTGAATGTTTTATACTTCTATCTTTTTCCTTCATTCTTACATATCCCTCCCCTTTTCAGGGTTTGTGTGTGAGCACTTGCTTTCACCTTGCTTTGTGTCTCGTGGGATGAACGTTCATGTGCATTATTTTAGAAACTTGAAGAGTGAAGCAATTAGGAAAACTGAAAAATAACGACTGCTACTGTTTGAGAGATGACACATGCAAGAGGCAAGAGAAAAGTCCAAAATACACCAGGGGTGAACAAACACGACCACATCCACAAACACACTAACCGATGAAGGTTTACTGTTCCCCACCCTGGCCTCCGCAGGGGAGTAAAAAATGAAAATCCAATGAACTCCAGAGGAAACCACTTCCTTCACTGCTTAGAAGTGTGTGCGTGTGTGTGTACAAGTGAGTGAGCATGCAAGCCTGCTTGTCTACCCACAGTGCACATGGTGAGTCCAATTCAATAGGAACCACACAGTGAGCTCAGTATGAACAGAGATGAGAGATCGAGTTCACAGCTGAATTAAACTGAACGGAAACATATGGAAGAGAAGAGAAGAGAAGAGAAGAGAAGAGAAGAGAGATCAAAACAATTAAAGTAACTGAACCTTGCGGTTTCTACTGCTGAAGATTTCTTTCGTCTGAAATATCTGGAGAAAGGTCCAACTATTCATTCTAAGCAAGCTAATCCTGCAAATCCATCGCAAGCCAACAATGTCTGTTTCATCACCAGAGTGGTGCATTTATTTGCCCACTAATCCATCAAATAATCAGAGTATTGTGATAACTGCCTTGCATCAAGTTGTCATAGCTGTGTGTCAGCTGTGCTGTGCAAGGATGAATATGGAACAGAGAGACAAAGAACGAGAGAAAGAGGAACTACAATGTGAGGATGTGAGCAAATGACAATGAATAAATAATGGACTGAGTAAGCGAGAAAGTAAGTGAGCCAAGAGCCTGCACGGGACACAACAAGGTCCATGTTTAAATCCAGTACTCCACGACTATTCTATTTACTGTACACAGTATATCTATACACTGTATATTTACACCATACACTGGCATATTAAACATGCAGTTTTTTAATTTCAACTTATTTAAATCTCTTACTTTGTTTTTGTGTCTTCTACCACGGCCACCAAAAACAATTATTTCTTCAGGGAAATTTTTAATGATAACATGAGGCACTACAGCACTGGATTCGTGTTGAAGTTGCTCTCAGTTTTCAGTAGAACAAATGGAGCTGTTCCGTCTCTGTGATTCTACAGACTTAGAATGTGTGAGTGTTGTGACTTTGTACTAATATGAGCTGTCTGGAAGTCTGAAGATCTGTTAGCGGCCTGCTAAATTGTGTGGCTCACTGGCAACATTTCAAGAAAAGCTCTAGCTCTCTATTGTTACCCAAACACAGCATTGTAACATAATCACATAATTATATCATGTTCTGAAGAGGCATGAGAAAACAGGAAACACCTAGTTGAGGTTCTGTAAGAGTCAACATCCGGGGCAAAACTAGCTCTCATTCTGAATGCAGGCAAGAATATCACCCGCAATAAAGTGATGTAAAAGATATTTCTGTGAAAGAACAAAAAAAAATGGTTGGGGTGAAGCTCGGCAAAACAACATAATGAACACCTCAGCACACAAAGGACTCAAAATAGTCAAAAGATTCAAGTAAACAACTGAGTGTTGGTCAAGGTTTGATGATGTCTGAACAACAGCAAACACACATTTCTATTTCCTGCTTTTGGCCTGTGGTGCTCATCATTTGACAGTGAGAATGTGCTGGCTCAGCTAATAACTAACTGAAGCAGGTATTCAGTTTTTGATGTTGGCAAATCTGTAATTCCATATTATATTTGATAAATCAATACTAAAAAATATGAAAGCAAATGCTCAGGATAATTGAAAATAACAGCAACCATGCACACCAGACATAACTACAAACTGATTAACTGTGGTTCACCCATTGATTCGGCAAAAAAACATCCACTGCCTCATCCATTCATTATACAATGCAGGGGCGTGTCCTAGGTATACCATGAACAGGTCGACCACCTGACAGACACACACATACACACACACACAAACACACACACACACTCACACAGACAGGGAAACAAACTTACTCACTTATTCACAGCTATGAGGAATTGAGAATTTCTCCTTTGGACTGACAGAGCAAACAAGAGCACCTGGAGAACATACAAACATCCGAGGGCCGAGCTGAATTCAAGCCCAGGAACGTCGTGATGAGCAAAACTGAAAAGAAAGCACTGTATAATGATCATCACTGAATAATCATGACTGTAAATATCAGATCAAAACTGCCAAACACTGGGGCTGACTGGAACCAACAGCAGATCCAAACTGATACATTTTTCCCATCACTCTGTCTGATAAAGCTCAAATGCCGCACATAAATAATCTTTCAGTGTATTTCTACTAGCAACACGTACCTACGCTATTCCTAAGATTCATCTTGCCATTAACTTGTCAGTAATTAATGTATCAACCAAAACACACACTGGTATAAGTAGTATTTTATATCCCTCCTCTACCTTAATTTGCTGAACTTCTGCTGCTCTCCTTCTAGCCTCACATCCTTGGTACCCTGAAATACGTTTCCCTCCTCAGCATCATAGCCCAGCTCCTTCATAACACGCTTCATACTCCTGTTCCCCTGCAGACAGCTCCTACATGAACAAACTTTGGAAAAATCTAGCATCTAGTGTCGGTGGAATGTTAGGCCTGACGTTATATTTCAACTCCTGTATCCAAGGCAATTTTTCCTCATTAAAACTGATCATTACTGCAAGCTGATGAGTCTCCATCTTTAGTCGTTTTTGGACGCCCATTGATATGGATTTTGGAATAGAATGTCTGTATATTGTGCTAAAGCCACAGCATGTTCAGAACAGTCGTGAAATGTCAGCTTATGCTGACAAAATCTGAAGCTGATCCAACCTACGATGGTGGAGGAGATAGAGAGGCACAGACAAACAACAAATGGGGGTAGGATTTGCTTGACTATACTGCTTTATGCTAATTATAGATTAGATTATAGCATGA
The DNA here is from genome assembly GCA_900303265.1 of Brotula barbata. Taxonomy (NCBI): domain Eukaryota; kingdom Metazoa; phylum Chordata; class Actinopteri; order Ophidiiformes; family Ophidiidae; genus Brotula; species Brotula barbata. The sequence continues at coordinate 25,720 of OMNV01002501.1, forward strand.
CTTTCAACCTGAATCAAAATTTATGTGGAAACGCTCCAAACTGTTTATACTAATTTAGTCTAAGATTAGGCTGAATGGCAAAGCAAACAGGCTCACATTTATTCAACATTATCTATGCAAATCGCCTAATATAGGTCCAAATAACAGCCTTGTTTGTAACCAAAAACAACTCACCCAGGAGAGAGAGTCGGAGAGTGTATTTTTAGTATTTATGTCCTAGAGGCATTAATGGATGTGAACCTGCAAGGTCATGAAGGGTGGCTGAAGTCACGGAGACGCTTGAGTCCAATGGGACGTGATGCAGTAGGGCTCTGACGGAACACAACATTTTATTTAACAGTACACACTGTTCTTGATGTTTCAGCTGTCTTATTCCCTCTCACAAGCTCACACGTATACACATATTATATATATGCAACGACATGAACACACTGTAACCGGTGAACTGAGGAGTGTTTTGAGGAAGCAACGGAGTGTTCTGTCTCCCCACTTTCAACTAGAAATACATTTGACTTAAGATAAGATTATGCTCAGGCTCTATCATAATCACAGGTAGAAAACAGGAAATAAATAGGATACATGGAAACCTTATACACAGGAAGGGAATTGGCGTGATTGATCGATTGTGATATGGACTTTGACCTACCTGATGTTTGACCCGGGCCATCAAGTTTGGATTCACATTTTGGTAAAGAGCAATCTAAAAAGAGGTAGAGAGAGAGAGAGAGAAAAATTAGTGTCGTAAAGGAAGAAAGGACCGTTCCTGAAGCAATAACCCAACATCAGCATTCAGGAGCTTTGAGATTGTACCGTACAGATGAGAGAGTAAGGAGTAATGCAGCAGCTCTTTGAACTGAATATCTGGTTAGTCTGAGTGTCTTTACATTTAACAGTGCAGCCCTGTGGACACATACATACTGATCCATCTATACATGAGTGGATGACAACCACATATGGATGTATAACAGGAAGAAATGAAAATTTGGCTTAAAATATCTGTGGAGTGAGATTATGAATGCCTCTGACACACACACACACACACACACACACAGAAAGTCATTCTCAAGCATGACTTTCAGATGATAAGTGAATAAATCATTTCAATATACCAAGCAGATATCAGTATCTCTAAATCCAGAAGAATCTTCTTCAGAGATATAAAATGTTGAGTATATTCTATCACACTTGTGACACAGCTTGAGGTCTGTTGTTTAAAGCTAAAACACACTGGGTTCACATTGGTAACAGGATCAATGAGATGATATTTTATGCTTTAATAATGTATTAGGGATGATAATATCCATATATCAACTCATTCTCAAATCTCTACTGGCTCCTTTCCACTGCATGGTTGAATCGTAACGGGTGGTAGCCTGCTTGCTTTTCCACTCCACTCAAAGCTGGCTGAGTCGATGTGAAGTGAGCCGCGACCCGCTGTGTTACGCCTTCTCAGAGCAGTGATGATTTATATATAGTGCATATTCTACCACTGACAATCCAAATATTGTTATACAAGAGACAATGATATGATTGTTTCACAAAGCTTTATCTGTGTCAGACTGATCACGTTCCTTTACACATCACTGACAGGACCCCGTCCATCAAAAGAAACAACACCTGAACCACGAGGACAACACAAATAAGGGCTGGTCTGGTCTGGCTCTGGATTCAGGAGGGATTCACTGGCAGTGGAAATAGTTTAGAAACAATGAACACATATAAAATGATGTTTAGCAGCAGACAGACGAATGCTCTTTCTGGGTCACACAGCAGTGACATGAGAGTGGCACGAGATAACAAGAGGCCGGAAATTAGGGATGGGACGGCTTAGCTCTGCTCTGGCTTCTTCTGGCTTCTTTTCTGAAACAGCCTGGCATGTGCTAAAACCTAGAAAGGATTACTGTAAGCACCTCCTCCCATGATGTATGGTTTAGTTTTATATAGTGTACTACGGTCTAAGTTGGTCTAATGAACAATGATCATCTTGAAAAAACACCCTTTTGCGGAAAAATATACTTTATATTTCTTGTTTGCGTGCACTAAGATGCCGTCCATTTGCAACAATCTTTGCAAATATGTATGAGCAGTATATTCAGCATTATGGAATATTCTCTTTAGGTGGAACTAGACAATGTCTGAAGAAATGAATGCCGGCATGTACTGCCAAGGACAGATTAGGTAGCTGTCCTTTAGGCAGAATACAGTTCGTAAGAATGTAATCTTCTACCAAAGAGAATCAATCAGAATATACACATGAACAGGAAAATTGATTTTAAGGATAACACAATTCTATCTGGGAATCCACAAGATATGTTTAACTTTTATTATGGCATGCATAACGTCTATATGTGTGCTGTTGAATTAACAGCACAGTGTTCAATGATGCATTTAAAGACCTGTGGACCTGCTAAACGAAGGCAAAACATCTCCAGAATGTTACAACTTACACTATTGTTAAGACATAATTATCTGAAAATCATGAAATTACTAAAATCACCAGAGTATCACTTTAAGCCTTTAATAAAGTCTCATCACCCGAACTTTCATATCAGAAGTCAGAACTTCAATCCTGATAGAGATTTTACAGCGGATTCAATACAAGCTGAATACGAGGCACCAAATGGTAGTGAATATAAAACAGAGGGTGATAGATTAAACATAAAAGGAAAATAGTTCAATTCCTCCATTCCTCAGTATAGTGAAGTGTCCTTGTGCATATGTTTCACTCAATCATAACCCAGGTGTAAAATATCAAAGTAATGGGTGCAAAATGGACATCAAAGGAAGTAGCAAATCGTTCGAAAGTGGTTGTAAATGTAAAATATCAAAATATCTATTTCTTGATAAAACGATTAATCCCTACAATCAAAAATAACAAATATCTTTACATTTGAGGAATTCTAGTGTATAAGTAGGACTTCTCTGTTAGAATAATGCAGCAGTATTAGCCACAGACTGAGAGAGAGGGAAAGGAAAACAGGCAAAGCGAAGGAAAGTTTGAGGAAGGTGGACACAAAATCAGTAAAACCATGAGAAATATACACATATATATATATATAATTACTGGATAATAACAGACTGACATGTTGTGCAGTATGTCTAAACAAAAAAATGAAAAATTTAGGACTGGAGAAAATCATACATTACTAGCAATCAGAGAAGAGAAGAAGAGAGATCAAACACAAGGAGCAAGACATAAGAAAACAAGATTCTGGAGTATATGACAACCCTCAGCAAAGACTAAATATGAGACAATTATGGCAGGCTGTGTGGGAGAGGAGTGGAGGAGGTGTTCAAAGCAATGACTGATAGAGGTTTCTATTCTATCAGATGGGGATTTGCAGGAGACACATAGACCAGGCCACAGCCTATTTTTATGACCTGCAATCCTCCTATATTTCCCTCCCTCGATCACTCACTCCATATCTTCATCTCCCTCTTCCTTGGTTCCACAGCCCTGGGAGACACGGCTGGGATGTTGTGATTTATACCTCTGTGTGTGTGTGTGTGTGTCTGTGATAATGAAGCTGTAATCCAGGCTGCACTACAATCTACAACCTATTGGAATTCCTGATTATTGACATAAGGCTATCAGCCAAAATTTACCATAGTGAGGCGCTACTGATTCCATTTATGATGACTGAAATTAAAACGGTAATTTTTGTGTATTTGTTTTGTATATTTTGTAAATCAATAACTGTTGTGCCATAAGGGTTGGATTTAGAAATATGTTGTAGAACTTGATACAGTATTTTTCCCAGCCAGACTTTTCCAACATGATTATACAGCTGCCTTGTTAGTAGGACATCTCAAAAAGTTATCGATTGATAGAGGTTGGACATGATCCAGAGAAGAATCCATTTAAGTCCGGCACTGATTGGCCTGATGGTGGCACTGTAATAACCATGTTTACTTTTTTACCTATAACATTTCAAATGCAATTGATTAAATTAAAATTATCCTCAAATTTTGCTGAATTCCTTGAGTCTCCCCACCTCCACCATATAGTCCACATCCATTTTAGCCTATTTGAATACTTCTATAACATTTTATTGTATCTCCTCCGACAATTTGGGGTTAATTGTTACAAATGTCTCTGTGTAGAATGTCTAAATAAAGCCTTTGTTTTTTTGATATTCCTGACCGTTTTTTCTAAAAGTATCTGTTTGTTTTTCGATATTCCTGAATGTTTTTCTAAAATTGTCCGTTTAGCCTTTGCGGAATAATTTAAGAATAGTACATTGACCAAGGTCACAGAACTCTAGGGTTGACCGTAACAATCCTGAGAAATAGAAAACTGTCCTTTCACAATTGTTTGCCTCAGTGTGTGTATGTGGTCATTTCATGTTTTGCCCGTGTCACATTAGATTAATCAATGCGGACATTTATAGACATGGAGATGTTAACAATGCCAAGATGGCTAAACAGCGTGGAACAACAACAGATCTGGAATTCTTTCCAACTTTTAGTCATCATTTGCGCAATATAGCAAGCAAATCCATGCCAACAAAAAGCTGAATTTGACTTGAAAACAACATCTGGACAACAGAAGAATAGAGCGCATATTGAACAAATATGACATGCTTCAACATGCTCATCTGAAGACATCTGAGATAAACTTGATAAGTTACAACCTTTTCACAGCATACGTTGACTCTCTATAGGTTGTCAAGCGTTTGACTCATGTTCACACCTCAAGTTTTGGATCGAGACCACGTCCTCATGTCCCCATGTGATTGCCGTGATCAGATCTGCCCAAACAATCTGTAAAAAAAAACTAGAAACTAAACTGACCGTGAGAAAACACCCACGGAATACACACATACGGACAACAAGGAAGATGGGCCAAATGCTCTGCTTGTTTTACAAAGACAGCAATACTTCTAAACCAATCACCCCATAGTTAGTCTTGGATTCAGGTATGGGATTTAGATTAAACTGTCCTGAAAATAAAGGGCAAATTAGCATATTGGAGCTCCATTATACTGCATTGTTTTATATCAATTCAATCTGTTATAACGTTTATAATCTGCACAATGTCTCTGTGTTAATGCAATCGCTTGCCCTTATATGAGCATCTATAAAACTACCCCAGGCATACAATCACAGAGAGATATACATGACATTTTAAAACTATCAATAATTTGGTGCAATGAGGCTATTTTACACAACCTTAAGCTGTATTACAACCCTGAAAAGGTCAAGAGTCTCTGATGAGATCGATCAGCTTGGTCTGGCTGTAAAACAGGTAATTGCCTTGCAGCGCTTCCTTCGTTATTGTCTCCCCATAAAATTCTCTCCAATAAACACTGAGGGAGGAACGGGATATTACAAGCATCCAAACATCTGGTCCTTATTGGGACTATACAGCAGCCTTTTTATATAAACTCGGGAAAGGAGGAGAAAATGCTTCTTCTCACTCACACATTACAGCCTAGAATTGCTCATTTTTTGTTTTAGGCTGCTAACTGCTTATTAGCCATGTGACCAGTTCATTTTGACATTACATAAGAGTGGCAGTGGTTTCCTCTGTAAATGTACTTTAAACTGCACGCTGATCTGATCTGTTTATTGGCAAACTTAACCTGATTTCAGATGTTGCCAGAGCAGTAAAAACATGCTGTTATAACTCTGACAAGACTGAAATCATTTCTGTTGAGTTTTGCATTATCGTTGGTGCAGTAGGAAATTAATTGTTCAGGAATCATAAAATTAAACCGCTGATAATCGTGCCAAAATGAGCCAGAAGAGAAAAGGGGGTGGACCAAAACAACCAAGACAGACGAGTAGTAAATCAGAGCTGAAAGCACGATAATCCTAGAAACAGTATTTTCATATGCACCACCTACAGATTAGAAAACACACTTTGCATGCAAAATGAGATTTTATTTTATTTATTTTTTTGCCATGTACCAGCCCCCTGTTTCTCTGTATGTATCTCATCTTTCTCCAATCTTATTAACAAAGGTAAAAAAATCTCCAGAATCCATCAAAATTCCTACTTCCTTCCTCTCACGTATGGCCGATGAGTGATAAAGTATGCCGTAAAGCCCAGTTTATTTGAGACAGCATTAAAAATTGTAAGTCCTTAGCTTGAAAATGCCAAAATGCTTTTTATTTATTAAGCAAAAGCACAGGTTGGGAATATTACAATAAATTATTCAACAATTTAGCAATTTTGTCAAGATGGGAGTAATTTATCACTAATTATTTGTTTGTTTATTGTACAATAATATAACAAATAAGATTTTACAATCACCTAATGATTTAATATAACAACCGTAATAATAACACCAATTTCTTGAGTTGAGATGTCTTACGTGTATAATTGCTCCCTGGACTCCCCCGCTTTTCTCACCAGTCTAAATAAAGAAAACTGCACTTAAACAGCGTAGACTGCTGCTTCTTCTACAAAAACTACTCTCTGTTTCTTCTTGAGTGTGGAAAGTGGCGATTTAGCAGCGCAGGCAATGCCAGTCTGAGCTTACGGTCTTTAACTCTGACCAACTGCCAATTAGGCCGCCCCTCCATGTAACCATAAGGTTTCAGCCTCATACGGAGTGGAGTGCATTCTGCCGGCTGCGCTCCACCCAAGCCTCAGCTCTATAATTTGATGAGTGAAGGATTGTTTGTCCCTTTATGTATGTCGTGTCCTCCTTCTAAAGCTCACTGCATATTCTGCTGCACTTTCTATTTTCCCCAACCTTACATCTCGGTGTTTTACATTCTCAGTCTCCACTTTCCCAAATCCCTTCATCTCTTTAGGTAATGTTTAACATATTTAAAGGCCGAACAATGCGTACCGTATCCTCTTCTATATGATTATGTAATACGTGTATTTCTGCTTGGGTAAGCAGGATGACGTCAAGTCGTTATGTTTTCATTGACTGTGAAAGTATAGCGTACGACTGGAAGAAGAAAATGCAGAATCTGCTCACTGAGCCGGCTCCCGTTTCATCCCACTCTGCCACAGGCTGCGGGATGAAATTCTTTAAGATCAGTGGGACAACATTCAATGTGTTGTCAATACTGACACGGCCATTGTTGCTGCTGGCATTTCATTTCCACCCTCACTGCTCCAAGTTCCACAATGAGACATGTTTCTCTATATGGCATATATTACGATTGTTTAAAAGTTCTACCCCATCAGTTTCATTGTAGATATCGCTAATCTTTTCATAGTCAAATCAGGCAGAGCACAAAGCTTGCCATGCTGTCTACACTACTCAGATACTTAATAACCATTCTCAACAGAACTACAGTGAGTAAGCACAGCTAAGTACTTGTCCTGCTGTCTATCAATTATTCTCTTGGAATTAAGTGGGATTATTTTACACTGGAGATTGCCAAAACATTCATACATGTAAAATGAATTGCCTGCTGGTGTGTTGCAAACCAAATAGAATCCAGTTTCACATAGTAAACACAGCTTTAAACTGAGTGCCCTGTTACTCCAAGGGGTGGTTTGAGTGATTACCAGTATCTTGTGACCAACGCAGTTATAGTATCAATGAACGGGTTCAAGACTCCAGTGCGAGTTGTTTCAACACCGATTCAATCACCTTTAAGCAACATTCAACTTCGGCTTTCTTGTGAATTTTGCTGTACAGTTCCGAACACTGAACAGGAGCAGTGATTTCATTGTAGAGCAAAAAGTAAAAATTGAACAAAACAAATTAATATAATGTACATTAAATGTTGTGCAAATACAATTTTATATTTTCCCCAACAACTCTGCCTCTAGTCCATCTGTATAATGCAGTCAACTACATTATTGACAAATATTTCAATGTTAGTCAGAGGAAAAATCTCCCCTACTTGAGCTGGGGTTATAGCTCAGGGAACCATCAACAGAAACAGAAAGCTGCTCTTTATCTTATCAGCTTACAAGGCAGGAAAGCTGGAACATCATTAGCTGAACAGCAGTCCATAATTAATACCTAAACACAGCAGTTTGGAAAACCTGAAAGCCAGTGACGTAGCTGGAGCCATGCGTGAGTTGACCCTGTTACATTCTTTGCGAAAACTGATCAGGATTTAGACAAAAGTATAATTCTGCACCGATAGGTATGAACAATTCAGAGCACAAAAGTGTGTGTTGGACAACTGAAGTGTCACTTCAACCAGTGTGTGAACACGGATCACCAACTTTGACAGTTTACAAGAGCTTAGGATGAAAGATTCAGGATGACAAGGAGGATGCCAGCCATTCTCACTTTGTTTATGGAAGACATATTAATGAAATCCATTTGAATATTTTATGAAGGCCTTATGTTACTATTATGGTGTGATGTGTATCAGAAATTATGACAAATCATTCACGTGGCGCATTTGTTTTCACTTTGATTTCTATCTCCAAAACATATTACAAAGCTTACTCATGGTATGCCACGGCTTTGGCCAATTGCAACAATTTAGGGATTGTACTTTTGTGTCACAGCACAAGCAACCTGGGAGAGTGACTCAGTGGCTGAGCTGTGATGCACAGCAACAGTGTGCAACTCAGAGCTCCATCTGCTCGCTCAAAATAATCAAGGCGAGAGGAAAATCAAGCAATTCTCCACTCAGATGAAGCAGAAAAAGCAGATGATCAATTCTGAAACTTGGTTAAAAATCAGTTTTATCAGGCTTTATAGGTTGTTACGGTTCTGTCTGTCAGTAGCTCAGGTACTTCGTTTCTCAAATGCAGCAACTAAACCACTAAGATTGCCTATCTGTTTAAATCTGAAGGACCATCCACATTCTGTGCTGCTGACTAACATGGACACAAATGAATGTCTGAAAAAAACCTACACAAACACTTTCACAGAGCTCTAGAAACACTTAAAAGACAGTGCTCAGGAACACTAGGTTGGGCCGCTGCATGCGTGCCAAGATTTCAATACGCAACAAACTGGCAGCACAGCCCGCGGGGCTGGAGGGGCTTCAGCAACCAGGATGGTCTTTTCTACTGCACAGTGGAACATAAGAAGGCTGGAGCTGCTGAGGAGGTGAGGTAAATTGAAGATAAATGAATGAATGTTACTGCCAAGAGCGGCTGAATCACATGTGTATATATGTGATCAATTAGTCGAGCGATACACAAGATATAAGCTTCAAATGCAGGCATGAATGGTTGTCTAAAATGAAAACATGGATAAAAGAAGAGAGGTCAATAAAAAGAAGAGGTGATCAATTATATTCACACAAAGAGCTATGAATGAACACGTGACAAAACACTGTTTTCTGCTCATTTTCTGAGTAGGTGGAATACAGGATACAACATTAAATAAACATGATCGGGAACATTTTAAACATGCACTTCTAACTTCTAATCTCAGCCGGTCGTCTGAGCTATTAGACTTTATCCATCAAACATTCTCCATTTTAACCACCGATCTGTGTTCTATACTATATCCTCATACAAGATTCCTGCAGCCATAACCTATTTCTGTCTCCATCATGAATACTGTATGAACGGTGTTTGCTGCTATATAAACAACCAAAGAATCTAACTGCAGTGTGAGCCAACTTTCCTGCCTGATACAACACAGCTATAGGAAAATGCACTGGCAGCCATCCAGACAACTGTAGGATAGACTCCAGCATACGAATACAATCCATTTTCATAACATTCCTATCGGTCTGACCAGTTGCGGGAGATTCTGGAAGAAAGTTTATAGAGTGTGTACCAAAGTACCAAACATACACATTTGTTTGCATGTGTGCACCTGCAAGCACATGTCTGTGTTTTTATTTGAAAAGTGTATCATAATGGATGTGTGCAAACTGTATGTGTGTGTGTGTGTGGTGAGTGGCAGACCCTGAGGCACCAGGTGTCATGGAGAGAAACAGCTGAGAGTGAGAGACAGCTGCTGCTTCTGGTAGATCAGAGGTGGTCTCGGTAATGACAGCATCATCTTTCAACACAGAGAACTGCTGCTTTAGATTGTACCTTCCAAGGCTCTCTCATATTAGCCCCTCTTCAAGTGTGTCACATTAAAAAAATATATATTTATATATTATGTTAACACAAGTCATGTAGCCAGCTGTGATTTATTTACCAGGGCAAGAACACAGCTTTTTGTTAACCGTCATGGTCTTAAAAAATGTAATCAAAGAAATCAAAATAAACCAAGTTTTTTTAGACAGTAGCGTCATTTACTTTTTGATAAAGGCTCATAGTGATCTCATGACATATCATAAATATATATGTCACCAATATATACTGCATGTGAGAATAGAAAGGCAGGGTTATATTGTAATGATTAATACGACAATATAAACTCTGTCATAACCATGATTTGTATGTCTCTGGTACAAGCCTGATACAGAAAGCAGAAGGCAAAGATTTATCAAATAATACAAAACACCCATAATTCCTGCATCCTACATGGACCAAACCATCCCATGCAGCTATACAAACAAGGTGACCCACTTATTTCTCATCAAGGTGTACACAAGCATCACTACAAGGCCTTTAGATGATGTTTACGTTTTGGATGCAGTGTTAAGGTGGGCAGGCCTACCCTCATTTGTTATGATGATGCCATCATATCAGACAGGCCCAGGTGCTGGAGTCCAACCTATTCTGCCTATATATCCGTGGTTAAGCATATATACATTTTATACACGTTCATATATGCGTGTGCATGTGTGTATCCTTTGAGAGAGACCGAGATTTGAAATATCAAAGGGTTCAGGATGGAAACAGTCTGTCATGACGAAATAGGCGTATACACCCCTTAGCGTAATGTGCTCGGTCCTAAACCGTTTGCACCACTTCATCCCAACCCCGAATTGGGTCACCTGCCGCGAATCAAAAGTACATATCAGAGATCATGTTGTTCGTGTTGCTGTCAACCGTGAGTGTGAGATGACAAGTCTTTGCGATAGAATTGTGGAAATTCTGTAGCCTACAAGCAGTGCGCATCACCGTGGCACGTCCATCGGGCAGTACGCATCCACCCATGGAAGACATCAGTGCGTTTTTGTGATCATTTTGAGGAATAATGCAACCGATCAGCAGCGACCAAACCCACAGCTCTACTGAAGCTCCACCGGAGCCAGGCTCGCCCCTTCCCGACTTACCGGATTTGAAAAACGCCGCTATGTCTGCCGCGTCCTTCGAAGTCTCATCCAGTCCCTCTCCTGCGCTCATGACTGTGGTCGCTAGTGCGCGAAAATAGCGATAGAAATCCTCAAACGTGTGTTTTATGTGTTTCTTAAACTAACTTCAAAGCCAAATCGAATCGTAGCGCGGTTCATTGAAACAGATTCAGTCATGCAAGCTCTGCTCCCTTCAATAAGCGAGACACCTCCTCCTCCATTTT
>OMNV01002516.1:4481-19320 GCA_900303265.1 Brotula barbata
CCACAGAGGATTCCACGATCAGTTCAAGCATTGTGGAAATTGAAATGAATCCCCGCCATTGAATAACATTAAATGTTTTTTTGGGGGGGGGGGGTTTTATTCGGGCAGGGCCTACATCACCTGCTTATTATGGACAAAAGTAAAGCCGCAAAGCCTTCAAGGTTCAGGATTATAAAGTTGGGTCCCAGCCAACACACAGCCAAGAACAATAAAACAGAATCGGATAGAAATCATGGAAATATGTCAAGTGTACAGGAGAAAAAGCAGACCGGGTGAGCAAGAAACCCATATGGACTGAGTCTGTAAAGTGTTGACACAGCGAAACACAGAGAAGCCCCCTGAAACTGAGGGCTAAGACTGATGAATGGCAATTGTTCATCTGTCAACACTTTACTGCAAAAACACCCAGAACTCTCGACAGTACAATCTTCTGAGGGAGCGGCGCTCTCGCTCCTGGACCAGTTTTCCAGCGACTGAAGTGATTTTATTGTGTTTGCTCATTGGTCACTGAGGTCATATTCAGTATACTGTACATGCTCATTATTTGCCATTTCGGTATATCATTGACGGTTGTTTTGGTAAGCCCTCAAGAGCATCATGGTATAACAGATCCACGCCAGGATCTCGGGATAACCGACACCCTCTCCCATTGCGGTCCACCAGTTTGTTCCGTTTCCAAGGAAGTCAACTGTAATTTTGTGATTGTTTGCCAAGGAGTATGGCCTAGTTTGTGGTCGGTACGGCTTTGTAGAAAGAAATGGTAGCTTGCTTATTCTGACATAAAGAAAGCTTGTCTGACGGTTCAGCAGAGGAAAATTTGCAACTGTGGAGGAAAAGTATGGAAAGTGTAGCACGTTTGATGGCACACCACAGATGATATGATTTCAAGATGTGGAGCGGGGTCCTGGGGACCGAACCTTTCAGTCTGGCAGTTTGTCATCCCGTGTTGTTATACAATGGCCATATAAGGCTATGCGGTAATATCAGTTGTCGTAACGTATATTTCCTCTTTACGGTCCATCATCTTCAGAGGTATCAAACAGCCGTCGTGTGCCAAATCAGAAACCGCTGCGGGGTAACATCAGAATCTATAATCAACATCATTCTGCAAAGACTAAACAATTCCACAATTCTAGCAATTATGTGAAATACAGTATCAGCATCTCTCCGAAGCACCAGACAACACGCTAAGAGAGCTTCAACGAGGTTTTTCCAAGCAGTATGGTCGCAAGTTTCGTAAAGAATTTTCAATCGTGCCCATTCCAAACAGAAACAAATGCCAAAGCCCACTTTCGAACGCTCCAGTAGGCTTAGTGATGTTTGCTGAGTAGTTGCTCGGACAAAGTAGGAATGTCTTGTGAACGGTGCCCTCTCTCCATCCCTCTGCTGCAGCTCCACATCAGCGTCTCACCGGAGAAAGTCAAGCTCAACGTGGACTGTCAAGAGGTGGCGGAGAAGCCCATCAAGGAGGCCAACAACATCTCACTGGACGGCCTGGAAGTGCTCGGAAAGATGGTCAAGTCTGGTGGAGGTGGAAGGAGGCAGTCCGCAACAGTAAGTGAAACAAGACCAAAGACAAACAAAGGGGCTTTTGGAAAAACAAATTTGGAGGAGCATCTCACAAGTTTCCAACAATAACCTTTTGTGCTTAGATGCACAATAATGTGTTAAGTACATCCAGTTACTGTTGAAAGGATTAAGGGATAACATCTTTCTGTTGGTCTTCATCGAGGATCTTGGTTTTCTGTTTTGGAGGATCGGTGTTTTCATCATAAATAGGAGCCATTTGTAACACCACTCAATGTTTTCCCTCTTTCTGTTGTGTAGTTCCAGCTCCAGATGTTCGATATTGTCTGCAGCTTGAGCTGGATCAGCCGAGACAGATGTTGTGACCTGCCCGCCACAGTAAGAAGATGTTATTTTAGTCCTTGGAAGGGTGTCATCTAAAACTGTTTTCCTCAGGTCAAAAGGCCGTTTGTCATTTTAGGAATATTTGACTTTCCCAGTTCGTACCTGCTCTTTAGACTCCGTGGTGAGGAGGACCTGACTTATATGTTGACAGTTTAGTTTGTTTTCAATATACACACACACACTGATGCAGTCATTAAACTAAACCAGCCTGCCGGTTACAAAAAAGCACCTCAACCCAGCTGAATAGACCATTGTATCCTGTGTGCAATCGTGCTAATCGGAGTGTTGCCAATATTCCCCTCCAATTACTGGGAAACAAGTGCTCCTTTAGATCACGGAGCAGACAGTAAATCACATTCATTTGGGGGTATTTTGAATACCGGATCCATGTCCAGTTAGCCAAGTCATTTGTGTGTAATTAGCATCAGATATTAATGCATCATGTCAGTGATTGCAGCATTATATAACGTGTTGTATCAAAAAAATAATTTTCTGAAATATGGCAAAGGTTCCCTGCTGTCGGGGAGCATTCGGTCTTAGAGCCCCTTTACGACTGAACGCTGATTTCAGTCACATTGCAGTTCCACCATGACCTTTACAGGCTGTCTAATCTGTCCTCTCTCCTTAAACTCCAAGAGGAGTCAGAGGCCCCGCGTGCCAGAAGGACGCCATGAAATTACATCACGGATTTTCATTTTTCGTGCTTGTTTTTCTGGATCGTTAAGACGTGGTCTATTGCAAAAGGACAATGTTTGAAATGACTGTACGTGCACTCGTCCGAGTTACTAATTTCTGCATCTCCGTCCCGTTCTTCCTTCCTCTTCGTTCTCAGAGAGATGAGGCCAAGTGTCCGTCCCTGCCCCATTCCTGCACGTGCACACAGGACAGCATCGGCCCTCCGGGACCTCCTGGACCCTTGGTAAAAACAATGCACACCTCACCATCCTCCCTCCTTGTCTCTCTCCACCTCCTGTCTTTATTTAGGGTGCCATACTCAGACGATCCACTCTTTTGTTTGCTACAAATACAGCGATGTTGCATGTTAGGTGTGGTAGAGCATCGGGAGTGGTGTTTTACTTTTCCCTTTGGAAAGAGTACATCAGCAGAGGATGAGACCAATGGCACGCAATGAAGTGTGGGCTTGAAGAGAAGTGTCAAAAGATAAATGCATGATGGAAAAACAACACTGAGAGTCTGGAATCTGTGCACTTGGTAACTTCACTAAGCCCCGGGGAGGATTTTGCATGGCTCGGGGTTTTAGGGTTTTTGGAAACCGCTCCTGCTTTTTCACTCATTGATGTCGACACTTTGTTTTCTCAGGGCGGCCCAGGTTCTAAGGGACCGAGAGGAGATAGAGGAGAAACAGGCCCAAGTGTGAGTAAAATCTCAAGCACGTTATACAGCCTTATCTTTGTTTGTCAAATGATCTGTTATAGAAATAAATTGAACAAATGAGGCACCAGCAAGGTCAAAAACTTGCAGACAACTTACACTCTTCAGTGCTCCAGTATATAAAAGCCTTTACTGCTCAACGATACAGCACTATGTTAGTATGCACCACCATACAATTCTAATTGCAAACATCTGAATTCACTTGGAATACTGCTGTATATTTTCTTTATCTTGATTTAAAGGGGGGTTCTGTCAAGTGGGCCCAAAACCAATTTCTCACCACAATTGGTGTTCGTTGTCTCTATCTGTGCTGAAGAAAGACAGATTATGGCTGTCTGGGGGAGTGAGCCTATGTAACAGCTTTGTTTTCCATCTGGGTAATGCTATAGGGTGCAATGGGTCCGCGCGGTGAATCGGGACCCGCAGGTCCAATGGGACCCCCAGGTCCACAAGGCCCTAATGGACTGTCCCTACCCGGAGAACCAGTAAGTTCACCCACGCTTAAGACCTCCAAGCAGTATTGACACAGGTCACATGGAACACAAAACATATTAAGGAAGCGTAAGAGTTTAAGGGAGATTTACAGCTAAATTCATCAGACATTACGCTCCTTAAGTGTGTCTTGATTCTTAGCAGGCAGCGAGATTACTTCCTTATTTCCGTACCAACTGAGTCAATTACTATGACAGACTAAAGGATGAGACAAAGCCCAAAGCTGTCCTGTTTTCCCCCCCCTCCACCTACAGGGTCGACCCGGACCAAAGGGAGATGCTGGAGACTCGGGCCAGCCTGGTCGACAAGTAAGCACTCCTCTCTCATTTTGTGGTTTATGAACAGGAAACAGGAGACAATCCACAGAGAGCAGCATTGCTACTGGAGCCTGGCTTCAGTCCACATGGCGAGGTTGAAACCACACTCGGAGTGGGAGGTAGAGCATGCCATCCTCTGGGAGACCCGCACTCTCAAATCAGTCCTGTGATTGACGTACGGTAGAAGGCCGTGGCTGCAGTAAATTATTATGAAGAGCAGACTCATGTTACCGAGGGGAACTGGGGAATGGAACATGTGCATCACCACACGCGTAATTGAAGATGATCTCCACTTTGTGAAGACTTAAAGATGGGCACTAGGAGTCATCCTGGAAGCAAAGTCTAACAAGATCAGCCTCACTGTTACATGACCATAACTCAGGGTTCAAGCTTCAGACGCGTCTTCAAATCCAAATGACAGCACTGTTACATCGTCCTGTCTCTGCCAAGGAACCACAGATTTATCCAGCTGAAATCGTCGAACATTCAAGAGCAGAGAACATCGTCAGCGGTTATCCTGCCCTCTCGAGAAAGGGAATTCTGACATGGGAGAAAGAGAACCCGGGTCTTCTACACACTTTTGGCAGCGAGTACTGTACTTATTACAGCAGCGGCCCTGTACACAACACAAACAATAGACAATAGTTTGCTGTTTTTGGCTACTTAAGTGGGAAAGTGCAGGTTTTATTCTCCTACCGCAGGGACCACGCGGGGCTTTAAAATGTGTTGTTCCTGATCATTAGCACTTGATTAACTGTGTCTGCTTTTTCCCAGGGTTCCCCCGGACCTCGTGGTCCTCTAGGCCCCATTGGACCAGTCGGAGCACGGGTAAGATAGACCACCAGGCCCAATACGCACAATGCCGAAAGCCTGAAAATACATCCAGCACTTCCCTGGTCACATGTCTCATGTGGACCCTCATTCTGTTGTAATTTATGTTCCAGTAGGATTTTCACTTTTCAGACTGAAGGCTAAGACCAATATAAATCCATGACAGTGATGTATTGCATGATTGGGGTCCCCCGTGCGTTGTAACCCATGTGTGATTGCATGTTGTTTCTGCACAGGGGCCACCAGGAAAGGAGGGGACATCTGGACCCAGAGGCCCACCAGGGCCCATGGTTAGTGTTTATGTTTGTCTCCGCATCTCTGGGTTGTACGGAAAAGAGCCAAACGAGTATTCCTTCAGGCGTGCTTTATTTCCTGATATATCTACAACAATTACTCCTCTGGCTCCACTGCTGCACTGTGCTGGAACGGCACATAAAAGCAGACTGTACTCCCGAGGCCTCTCCACTGTTATGAGGATGGCACATGCATCTCATTTTCTCTTTCTGTGGTTTGAGGAGGTCTGAATCTACTTAATCCGGCCTTAATGCCAACAGGATCCATGCCAGTATAGAATCCACATGCACCATACCCGTCCGCCTGCTCCAAGAGGCATTAGCAGTGGTTGGTGCTGTGTCTCACCCCTGCTGCTGTGCACGTGTGTGTGTGTGTGTGTGTGTGTGTGTGTGTGTGTGTGTGGGTGTTTCCATCTCCTCGCTGGCACGCCGCACTGTGCCCCAACTTAAGGATGTTACTCTTTAACTTTTAATAGGGAGCAGGAGGTAAATGTTGTAATTATGTTTACTGTGCAGGAGTGAAAATTGTTTTGTCTATTTCAGGGAAGTCCTGGAAATCCAGGTATACCTGGAATTACTGGAAAAACGGGGAAACCAGGAGAAACAGGAAATCCAGTACGTATTGAAAAAATATGAGCCGGCTTTATGATCAAATAAGGACGAGCGATCGTCTCAGTTCAATCAGACATTTATTGCATACCTCCATGTGTTCAGATGGAAATTCACTTTCTCATGACATTGTTGCCTTTTCCAGGGACCTGTTGGCATAAAAGGAGAGAAAGGAGAAAGGGTACGTATCAGGAGTAGAAATGTCTCTGCCTCGTTATTCTACACCGTCAGAGCGTCAGTGATGCTCACGATGATGACTTTGTCTTCTAGGGAGACTTTGCATCCCAAAACATGATGCGTTCCATCGCCAGACAAGTTTGTGAACAACTCGTGAACAGTGAGCGAAACATTTCTTCATCCTGACGAGGATTTAATTACGAATCCGGTCCAAATTGGGGGGGAAAAAAAAAACTCTTTCTTCTCCTCTTCCAGGTCAAATGAGCAGGATTGACATGATGCTCAATCAGATTCCTACTGGCTATCGCAGCAACACTCCAGGACCACCCGGCCCCGCTGGCCCTCCTGGCACTCAGGGATCTCGTGGAGAGCCTGGGCAGCCTGGGCGAACGGGCTTCCCCGGAGGCCCAGGGCAACCTGGAAATCAAGGAGAAAGAGGTACTTTTGAATGTATTTTTGAATTGTACTCGGGGAAATTGTGAGGAATGAAGTAACCGGTGGACAGAGTGGCACTCGGTCTGGTCCTTTCACAACAAAGGTGCACGATTCCATCCGGCGTGCCAACGTATTATTCAATCACACGCTGCTGCTCTCGTTTTTCATACCTGCCCTTTTAGCGTCTCGTTTCGGGACGAGGGCTATCGTTGGTTGACTCGAAAGCATGCTTCGCTGGCGTGAAAGTGATTTCTCCGCTCGGTGGTTTTCGACAGGTTTACCAGGAGATAAAGGAGAGAGAGGATCACCGGGAGCTGGAATCAGAGGACAGAGAGGAGCCAGCGGTCCACCAGGTAACGCCGCCGCTTCTATTTCCTGTTTCCTGGCTTACACGTCGGGTTCTCTTCCAGAACACAAATGTGCTAATGGAGGTTAATCCCCAAATGAAGGCCGGCGTGGGTCATTACCCCTCACAGTGAAGCATGAAACATAAGCGGCCACCTTTGATTTTTTTTCCGCCGACCTTTGTTCTCCAGCAGCTGCAGACAATCTGTCAGTTTCACACTGTTCTTTCCCCGCTTTATTTTTACAAACAGTCCAAAAGGACTCGCGGCGTGACAGCGTTTTCACCCTTTTATTTTGTATTCCTTTCTAGGACACAGAGTTCTCCCATAAGTCCAATCAAAGTGACACATTCTGTTCAGAGGCTGGGGTTTACCTTTATGAGCCTCAGTCTCCGCTCAGCCAGCTGCACCGCATCTATTCTTTGCAAAGAGCCCAAATATTTTAGGATTGATGTCTTATGTATATTTATGGCTCTTCAGTTCATACATTGATGTTTCCACGCTGGTCTGAGTCCAGTCCTCGCTCACGGTCCGTCCTGGAGACGGTCGTTGATTCTGGATTTGTCACTTTCAGGCGCTCCGTCTTCCCCCAGCTCCCGTCGATATGGAGCATGTTGTTTTAAGAAGCGTTCCGCTTTAGATGATTTCCTACCCTGAAGGGAAGTTTCTGGAAAACACCCAGAACCGTCTATGGATGTCTGCCCCTCACCGCCATACACTGACATGTCTGTGTGTGTGTGTGAATGGAGTGAGAAACAGATGAAGACCAGTGGGAGGAAGGCTACTGATGACTCATTCTCGTGTGTGTGTGTGTGTGTGTGTGTGTGTGTGTGTGTGTGTGTGTGTGTGAGAGAATCAGATCGTTGTACAATGAGCTTTCTTTGGGGGCTTCATTGACAACACATGGGCTCACTTATGGGAGTCAGAGAGAGAGAGAGAGAGTGAACGACCGAGAGTTGGGGGAAAATTCCATCTTGAGTTTTTACCGTCTAGACAGTCGGGTGAGAGGGGGGGCAGGGGTAACTCACTCCACACAGCCCCAGACTGCACACCCCCTTTTTTTTTTTTTTTTTTTTTTTTGGGTCAAGCTTTTTAATTGAGTCATTGAAAAATGTAAATTACAGTACTTTAACCCCGCGGTGCTCCCGGCGTTTCCACTGGAGATTTATGGGTGATGTCAGCAGATGTTCTGCCGAGCTCCGAAGAAAGTTTCCGAAATGGTGTTCGCTTTCTCTCCACACCTCCAGGGCCACCGGGAGAGTCCAGAACAGGACCCCCGGGTCAATCTGGCTCCGCCGGGCCTCGTGGCCCTCCAGGTCGCCAGGGTACTCCTGGGGTGAGGGGACCGCCCGGACCCCCTGGTTACTGCGACTCCTCCCAGTGCGTTGGCATTCCTTACAATGGACAAGGATACACAGGTACGTGGACCCTGACCTGAGACCTGCATGGCACCAAATTACAGAACAGAGTCTGCGTATGCTAACTAATTACATTTGCAACTAAGTGAACCACTTCTGACTTTGCTCATGTATGGAGGTACGGATGTGACGGTCCCAGAGGTTCCAAACATCTGCCCGTGTTTTTTAACGCGTTCAAAAACTCAGCATCCTCAAAAAAAAAAAAATCTTCGATGTTTTTAATTGAGTCAGTGAAAAATGATTTGATCGGTCCGTTCATTTAAATGGAACGTTTCGATCGGATAGACTCGCATGTTTTTACGAATCGCCGCGGTTACCTTGGACTGGGAACCACAATATTCCAGTAAATCCATACATTTGATGTACAGTACTGTGAATGGCATGCAGATGATAAATGAAGATGCTCATAACGTTGTTGCACAAAGACTCACACCCTCTTTGAACTATTTTCAGGTTTGGCATAGTAAACCCTCTAAGTCACCTGTGCTGCTTACACTTTGAAGTCCTGTTTCTGAGATGTTTGCCCTTTTGGGGCATAACGGGCATGTATGGATAATCACCACGGACGTAACAATTGAACATGAAAACAAACATTTTGTAAGAAAAAAAAAAAAAAAAAAAAGTCAAAAGAGAACGGAGTGGACTGGCACTAACATCATCTCACAAGCTACAGTGATGGCAACCTGCTGGCCTGTTTGCATCTTGAACCGCAAACCGTTGGGAAAAAACAGAGACAGAGCATTTCTACCGAGGAAGGAGCATGTACAAAAACCACCCAAAACAACTACTAACAAAGTGGACGTCAGAAATAAAGCAAAGATCATGTAGACGTGTTACATGTAAATAAAACCCGTTTTTTTTTTTGGTTTGTTTTTTTTTTTCGCCTTGTAAATGATGTATGAACCGTGACATTTCACTAAAAATCAAGTTAACATCTGTACTGAGCTTGTGCCTCGTAACCCTCTGCTTTACTTAACCACCGTAGCTTCTGTTTATGACGCTTTGAGTAACTTCAACAGCAGCCGGAGCTCTGGTCCAGACTAAAGCATGTTCCATTTGTACTTTCATAATCACCGTGTTCTTCGTGTTCACTGTCCAGTCGGTGCTAAATGTCGCTCTCCTGTCAATCTCCATTTGTCTTTTGTAGTACCAGTCGGTTATTTTTTGCTTGTTTTTATTATCCAGCAGCTTCGCAGATTGTCATGTAAATGTCATTGTAACGTTCCAGAGCAGTTTTCTCTCAGTTTGCCTCGTAGTTTCCATTCATGTTACGCTTGAAAGTGCAAGAAAATCCTTCCGACCTCTCTGCGAAAGCGAGGAAGTAAAGCTAAAGTCTGACACAGGGCATGTTAGGAAGTCCATAGTGTGGTGCAATATAATTTAAATGATGCATGTGAACGATTGTAGAAGGAATATCTTTTTTTTTGATTGGCAATCCCCAATATTTTCTAGCCAACCGCTACCAGCCCGAACCGGAGGTAGTGTCTATACCCGAGGCGCCACCTGAAGAATTTGAGACAATACAGTCACCCGGTTACACACGAAACCAGCGAGGAAAGAGATCGCTACCAGGAGACAAAACGCAAACACTAGCATCATAGCTGCAAAAACCAATGTGAGGATGAAGTCAGAACCAAGTTAGAACCCAAGGGTTTGACACCCCTGGCGATATTGAACTTATATTTTATGGCAACGTGAGAAAGATTAGCGAGATGAAAACAAAGACAAAAGTGTTCTCTCTTTATAAACCTGTGTGCTTGCTATGTGTTTCCTTAAGTGCCTGCTTGTAATATAATTGCAAGTGTTTTATCAGACTCCAACGTGTAATGCACTAATCGTGTGAAAATCAGCCAAAATGTATGTCAAAGGACGTCTGTGTGTTTCTGAAGACTTTTAGACCCAGTTTTTAAACGCAAATTTCACTCATTCAACGATGACGCAATCGGTTCAAAGATGGACGATGCATTTTGATCTCCGGCGTGATGTTGTGTACGGCCTGTAAACCTAACGATTATCTGACTTATTGTAACAAAACAAACTTTTTTTTTAAAATTCCTGTTTTGGTTACCAAATGTGGAATTGCATGTGTATGTTGTATATTTACTGAGGATTTCTAAGTCAGAATATAGTTGTTTTCTATCAATGCAGTTGGGATTTGGTTGCAAGACTATGGACATAGAATTGCTTTTCTCATGTTTTAACTGCACATTTTGTGAATTCCACAGCCTTATTTTCTTATTTATTTCTGAATCAGAAGAGGCATTTTTCAATAAAACTACTGAAAATGTAGCACTGGTTCCAGTTTGCATCATTTTTGGTCTCTTGGTGGAGTCTCGGTGTGAAGAGTTGATGTTGGTTGGATGTTTAACAGGCAGCGTGTGTTCCGAAAACAAACCTCCCTCTGGTAAACAGATCAAATAGATCATCAGGGGATCAAACCGTTTAAATGGACCGACGGACGGGGAACTCGCAGCAGCAAAGAGATGGGACAGGATTGCCATAATGATGCGCCCGTGAACATCTCCACACCGCCTCCGTATCTGGATGACAAATCCAGATCAGGTCGCATTTGATCCTTTTTGTCAAAGATGTGAATATAGTGACCTGTGATGACCCACAGAGGAGCAGCTGCGTCATTTAAAGAGCAAACTGAATCGTTTTCGCCCCCGACTTTACATTAACATTCGATCGGATCATCAGTTACAAACTCCTATTCACAAAATTTAGGGCTTCAGAAATATGCTTTGAAGTCTGACTTTATTTATTTCGTCAGCCAAGGACATTCGGAGCGGTCCAGACACTCGCTCGGTTCACGTCGGGGCAACGGCGTGGGCGGAGGGAAGGAGCAGGGCGACTCGAGGCTGAAATAGCTGAAAATGGTGGAGGGTTTTAATCGCTCGGCGTGGACGTGCTTGGGACTCGGCTGGCTTCCATCCTATCAGGGGTCAAAGACGCTTTTTTTTTTTTCCCCAACAGGAAACTATGCACATAATTGGGCAGATATTTGGAAAAACCACATCGATTTCCATCCCTTAGGCACGTCTAAGGGGAAAAAATAAGGGGACGTATGAAATATGGGACTACTTAATGCCATTTCTATGCACGGCGATAAGGGGAAAACGCGTCAGCCAAGGAGTCCAGAGATAACAACGAAGGGGGACCACCGGGAGCAGACATGGGAGAACTCCTCTCGGGAAACCCCCTCATTCCTGAACACTAAACGATTCCCTCCCTTTGAAACTTATGTCTTGGATCCTGGACTAGAAGTAATAAAGGTTTATATTTCACCGGAGATAGAACAGATGCAGGTGTGAACAGCTGGAGGAGGTTCAAGCAGGCAAATCTGCAAAAGCACTTCAGGGACGATCGTACACGAGAAAACAGACCGAGCACTAAATCTTCCTCTGCGGTGCTTCGCGTCGTGCGGGAGAATTGTGTGCGATTGTGTCGTCCTCTCGTCAGTTTTCCGCCACAATCAAACGATCGATCAATCGGCGTGTTTCCGCTCCGGCCTCGCTGCTCCTCCGTCTGCTGATTTCTTCCAGTCTGTTGACAATCCGCCGTGCATCTGTAATCACTTTGTGGCTCCACGTTCAGACGGCCCCGTCCAGAGTCTGAGGCGCTTTCTGATTTATTCTATCCGCTGTTGTCTCCTCTTCAGCATCGGGGACGTCCGATGCTGCGCTCTGACGTTTATGCTTTATGTCATCCTAATGAAACGGTTTAGATCATTTTTATATTTGTAATTTCTTGATCGTATGAAATTTCGGTCGGTTCTTAAGAGCACATCGCTCCATCAAAGTCAAAGCGGTCCAGACAAAGAGCGTCTGGTTTGAATGATACGGGCCGAATAAGAAACGACTACGATAACACGACATGAGTGGGATTTTATAGCTTTTAAATATAGTTTCAAAGAGTTTTCATGCTGCTGAGCTGAATCATCGTCATCTTCACCACACATTAAGTCCCTTTTTTTATCCACTATCTTCACAGGACGGGAGAAATATGGGACAAATATGGGAGAAATAAGAGAGAAATATGGGAGAAATATAGGAGAAATATGGGAGAAATATGGGAGAAATAAGGGAGAAATATGGGAGAAATAAGGGAGAAATATGGGAGAAATAAGGGAGAAATATGGGAGAAATAAGGGAGAAATATGGGAGAAATATGGGAGAAATAAGGGAGAAATATGGGAGAAATAAGGGAGAAATATGGGAGAAATATGGGAGAAATATGGGAGAAATAAGGGAGAAATATGGGAGAAATAAGGGAGAAATAAGGGAGAAATATGGGAGAAATAAGAGAGAAATATGGGAGAAATAAGGGCGAAATAAGGGAGAAATATGGGAGAAATATGTCTGATTTGTTCACTGTGATTGGACGTTACTTCAGAACATCACAACTTTAAGCAATAAGTGAAAATTCATCATTCCTTCCCAGGTGCGCTAAAACGTAAGTGAGTCAAACGTTTTGCGTAAACATAACCTCCTTGGCCGAGGTAAACATCTTGAGGAAACCTGGACCCGAGACGCCGTGCGGTCCATAAATGTAACGTGAAGTGGGATGATTATGTAATCCGGGGTCATGTTTTGCTCAATAAGTTTCCCAGAAATACCTTGATGTGAAAGATCAGATCTCTCCCATCAGCCACGGGATGGGATGTCAGCCTTCAGAGGTCCAAAGGGATCAAAATGTCATCTTCACTTTCCCAGCAGATGTCGATTTATGGAACGAGCGTTTACTGCATTTTCCTCGTAGCTTTGTTAAACAGCTTAGTTTTCATTGCGTGCCATTAATCAAGCAGGACGATTTAGAATGAGTTCTGGCGCAAGGATTTCATCTCACGACCACGGAAGGACTGAACCTCGAGTGGGAGGACAAAACAAATAGGCCAAAAGTGAAATTTGATGTGGATTTTAAGGAGCTCAAGCGGAGCACTAGCAGGAGGATTGATGGAGTGGAAGCCGGAGTATGGAGAACATCAGAGTGGAACATATGTGGAAGGGTTTCCTGTTTTTATGAAAACATGTTACCGCTCTGAACCCGTGGAGAACATTAATCATTACGATCCGGGCGCTGCACACCAAGTGAGGCCAGGTGACCGCATCACACCGTGATTCAATTAACAAACGCACACGTCTCACGTTTTGCTCAAGGACACGTTGGCAGAGGGGGACACATGGCCATTATTTGTGTCCACCATGTTGACATTGGGACATGCTGGGCCTCCACGTGTACGAAAGCCATATTTACCGATGTCTTCCGACACAAATGAGGGAAATAGCGTATAGCGTTGGGTGTTGATTGATAAGTTCTGAGCCTGATAACTGCAAAAGTGAGCTGAGTTGAAAGGGGAATATAAAAGCTATCGGCTCAGAACTTATCAATCAACCCTCGTAATCACGATAATAAAGACCTGCTGTCCTGGCAAACTAATCTAACTCTACTACTCCAGACTGTGCAGTAAAGTGCAGATGCTAACGCACATAAATCCCTTTCACTTAGCAGAGAGCCGTTCAAACTGAGAGGCGTCGATTCTTGGCCTGCCAACCACAACTTCAGGAAGGAATGAAGTCGTTCTTTTGAACCTGAGGGGGGGTTGGACTCCTCAAAGGGCACATTCAGCGTGCAGACAGTAGGTTTCCACTGACCGAGGCACCAAGAGCAACAGCCGAGCGGCACTCCCCCCTGAAGACGTGGAGCGAGAGCGACGAGGAAGCGATGAAGCCATCGGAACAACGGCTCTCCGGCTGACCCGTGAAACCAAAAACAAACGAACCAAAACGACCAAAAACGGCCCATCGGTGCTGCATTATTCCTCCTCCACGCTCCGTCCTCGTTTGTCCCATTTATGGTCACCAAAATGTCCTGCAGCCTGGAGACAAACCCGGTTTGTTTTGTTTTTATGTTTGTTATGGCACTTTTAAACGAAGACACATTCTTTCACATGTGCGTTCTTACGAGAGGAAATATGCACAACAAATGCTACCAAAATCACTTCAATGCACCACTAATAGCAGTAATAATAATAGTTTTATTATGAGAATGAAGCATCAAAACCACGACCCAGACTCTCACCGAAAGGAATCTGAGGCCCCGCCCGGTCCACGGGGACCGAAACGGATCGCCGAGTCCCCCAGCGGGACCTTGGCCTCAAATGGCAGAAATACCAGGATTTCAAAGATGCTGAAACCACGAGGCGATGTTTCACTTCAACCAAACCATCCCAAACGTGACATAATATTTACACTTCTACTATCTCCTGACTCATCCCTCCATCCTGCCGTGGCTCCCTCACGTCATTAATTGATAAGATAGATAGGATAGGATAGGACGGGGTCTCTCCGGTCCCCATCGGATCATCTGTTTTCCGGCCCTTGTGACCGGAACAGTTAGTTAACGGTCTTTGTCACCCTTGAGTGGAGACAAAACACTAATTAGTGAACTTCCTCAGAAAACATCTTGCGTCCTGTTTATGATCACTTCATCGACGCGTCCCCCCCCAAACGGATCCCTAACCATTAACCATGTGGTGCTATGATGTCATACATGCAGCTGGGACTGTAAATCAGAACAGCACAATGAGTGAATTTAGTCAAGTGCAGTAATTGTGCTTG
>OMNV01002527.1:8917-23948 GCA_900303265.1 Brotula barbata
CCCCCGCCCTCCCCTCCCGAATTATATAATCACCACCCATCGTATTATTATTATTATTATCATTATAATTACTATTATTGTAAGTGCCCTATAAAATCAATAGATAAAATACAACTTTCTATTATAACGATATGACAATCGACAAGTATTCCACCAGTGTAGTCTACACGCTATTCGATCAAACAAAAACACACACAGAATAGATTCACAAGATATACAATAAGCAAACGAAGCAGTGAAAAAAAACTCTATTACAAACGTAGGAAAATAACTAAATGTAGAAACCACAGAAAAAAAATTATCTGGATAATTAAACTCAACAAATTGATTGTAATAATGGTAATAGAGAACAACTGCTCATAGACATTTGACCATGAGTCCCATCAAGACAACCAAAACAAAAAGAGTCAAAAAAAGGCTTTGCACATACATAAAGATGAATGTGGTCATTTCCTGTGTGTGTGTTCTGAATCTTCCTGCGGGGAGCTCTAACTAAGACAGCATACGATTGATCACAAGCATCAAGATATCAAATGGATGGACTCATTGTTGTGCTGAGGGTTTTTGGAGTCTAATCCCAAATTGCAGGAGTATTTTCTTAATACTAAGCCCGTAAATCCACGGATCAGGCAGGCTGAAGTGGTGTGTGTGTGTGTGGGGTGTGTGTGTGTGTGTGTGTGTGTGTGTGTGTGTGCGTGCTGGTCTCTGTTGTCAGCTCTCATTAAAACCATGATGCATAAAATCCCAGGTTGTCAGAAAAGCATGCATGAGACTGCGGCCGGGCTCTTTCCATTTTTTAAGCTCTTTTCTGAGTGCACACAGAGCCGTGCAGACACACACAGGCACAGAGAGCTCAGAAACCACCTGACAGTCAGGGTGAGTGCAGATATGTATGATGATGACGCAGACAAGAAAACATGGAGCCACACTACCAAGCCAAACTTCTACTGTCTGATTTTCCTGGTCTCCCTTCAGCCGGGATCCACCTGGAGCTCTCCTGGGCGTCCCAGGTGAGTGTTGGAAGTGGTGTGAGATAAGAGGTAAAATGCTTTATGTCCCAATTGTTTTGGTGGATTTACTTACAGCTGTTCAATAGGAAGAACAGGGTGTGTTGGTGAGAGTGTTTGCAACTTTAAATGCACGATAGTTTATTATGGCATATCTGACAACATTGGAGAGGATTTTTACCGCATCTATGCGAGTAAAACAAGTGTTATGTACAGCATGAGAGGCGAAAGTAATATAGAAGTGTTTATGATTTGTTGAAGTTTGTGTGTGTATGTGTGCCTCCAAGCTGTGCTCAATTTTAAGACTGAGCTCATGGGAGAAAGTTATTCTGCACTATGAGTTTATTTTTAATGATCAAAAATGTCACATAAAACTTCCTCAAAACAAAAAATTCCTCTTTTAAACATTTTCACATAAACGTTAGAAAATATAAACTTTATTTTGGCCTTGTACCACAATAATTGTGTGTTTCCAAGTACTATGAGTGGGGGTTGGGGATCCCCGTTTGATTGTTGTCTGTTATTGTGACATGAAAACTTAACCATAAACATCATGCATTTGTTAAACCAAAATGCATTATTTTTGTCATTATTATCTCCCCTTATGGAAGCAAATCACATCTTTATGAGCCAAATGCTTAAGAGTTAATCAGAGGAATGAGTGCTGCATGGGGTGAGGCCTTTAAGTTAGGATGTACATGTGTAGAAATTAATCTCTGGTCTTGCTTAAAGACTTAGTTAGCTGGAAATTTTCCTACTAAACAAAGAAGTATGGGTTCAATTCACAAACAGCTGATTTATTTCAGTGTTTACAGACAGGTTTACAAAACGACACCTGACGAAGAAGAAGAGCACAAATGAAGCCTTGTAAAGTTTTAAAAGTTCTGTAAGTCCAGAGCTGAAAATTATCAGACCGCCTGTCAGCTAAAGAAAAAAAAACTATCCCAAAACAACAAATAACAATAACAAACAAACAAACGAAAAACAATAAAATCAGCATAATGTCATTCACAAAGACCGCTGAAAGTACAGAAAATTAAAATCTAAATAAAAAAATATATAATTTTCATATAAATATCATTCTTAAAGTAAAAGCTGACCCTACAAATCAGGAAATATGACCAAACCAATAGATGGATATAAAAAAATAAAAATAAAATAAATATCAGTGAATTAGGAAATATATAAATTATACGTGTTTATGGAAGACATAAATCAGACTTAAGGACAATAAGGGATTCCTTATTATACAAGTAAATAAAAACAGAGCATAAAATGAAAGAAATGGCAAAATGAAGATGAAAAAATTGTGACATTGAAAGTGTTGTTGTTGCTTAATAAAGTAAATATCACATTTATACTGTTAGATTATACTAGAAATGATTGAGATGGGAGGTGGGAAGGTGGGACCCCCTCCCCCCACTTTATGAGGTGGGGAGTACAGTCACTTGACCCTGGTGCCACATTCTTTCTGCCTTCAACGTGTGTGTAATTATGAACTGGCATCAGCGCAGGAGACGGAGCCTGATGGAGCAGAGAGCAGCCGCTGAACACTTCACAGTCTGTGAGGCACAAACGCTTCGAGTAACGTCACCACACAATGAACTCAGGAATAGTCATGAAGTTCAGAGCTAGATCAGAAACCTGGAACTTTACCTGGAACTATGTGGTTCCTCCAAAAAGTTCATTACTCACAATCACACTGCACTTTGAGTATCATGGAGATGGTGGAAATTAGAGTAAGTGAAGTGGTTTTTTTTTGTGGCAGCGTCATCATTTCCAAAACAAAAACACAATTTACCGTTGAGTAAAAATTTGAATTTGTGAGTGGAAAAGGGTGTAATGGAAACAATCAAATAAAACAAAAACAAAAAGCCACAAATATCCCAAAAAGTTTAAAAAAAAAATTTTTTAGGTGGATTTTTGTGGTGAGTCGATAAAGAAGTAATTTACAAAATCTAACGTATTGAAACTCATTTTATGTGTAAGTGTTTATGTAGGACATGAAGTATAGTGTTTCATTTCGGTGTTAGGATTTTCCTTTTTTGTGAAGCCTAAAGAGGAGATGGAGATTTTCTTAAATTCATCAGAAAAAAACAGTCCAACATGAGCGTTTATCGAGGGCTGCAAGCGGATATGCACGCCAAAGGTCGGCGAACGGCCACTTGGACGTGACCTGCAGTCATTTTGTAAAGATTTAATAAGAATTAATTCACTACCAAATGGTGGAAACTTTAATCACGTTAAATTATGTAAAAGAAACACTGCACATTTTTAGCTGAATTTTTAGACTGAAAAAATTGGCAAAATGTTTTTGCTACTCTTCTTCTTCTACTACTGCTATTATGGTTGCAGGCCCAGGGGGAGGTTGAGTCTGACCAATCGTTTCACCCGTCCCACCTCATAGATCACCCGTCCCAGAGTAGGAACTAAAAACACAGTTCAGGAACTGGTTCAAAAATGGGCAAACAGAGGAATGTTTCTGACTTCCTGTAGTTTCTCGGAGCTCAAAGAGTAGAGATCAGGTAAAGTTCAGGTGTAGTACTGGCCAACTCAACCGAAACTCAGGGAGGGAGAAGCGAGTAACGTGAAACTTAATATAAACTTAAACAATCGTGGCTGTGCTGTAGCCAACCTCCAAATCTTACAAGAGCACAAAGTACAAAGTACTCATCTAGAAAGAAAACTTAAAGCGATCATATAAGTGGTCACATACTAGAGCCACAGATTCGATTCCGACTTGTGCCCTTTGTTGCATGTCATCCTCTCTCTCTGCCCTGTTCTTCGTGTGCATCTCTCTACTGTACCCATCATAATAATATAGAAATGCCCAAAATAAAAATTATAAAAAAAACTAAAAAACAATCATAAAGGTGCAAGTTGTCCCACCAGAACAAGTGCAAGAACCCAACGAGGACAGTCCGAGGAAGGGTCTGTGCACACACACACACAGCCCGAAGACAATGTCAGCAAAAACTCTCGCTAGTCAACTGAAAGAAAGTTAGTGGACATTTTAATGCCATTTTTATACTCAATGATTTAAAAAAGACATTTAACTCATGAAGAAGAAGACAGAAAAAACTCCCCATGAGCGCAGGAAACCTACAAATGTTTATTCAAAATAAAGGTTTAAGTTATGTATGAATTTGCAACTATACAGCCATTTTTGTACAAAGGGATGGAGTCGTTTTGATGTCACGTGATACACATGGACCAATCACATCTTTGTTGTCAGAATAAGAGGGGGGACGAAAAATGTTCATCTGTGCCTTCTAACATCAGTTTCTCGCTCGCATAATGTCGACAAATAACGTGAATTATGTGAGAGAATGCGGCAAGGATACACTTGGGAAAACTTATTTTGGAATTCATAAAATATGCTTAATTTATATTGTTGTGTGCATAACTTCTATAGTTAGTCAATGTATAAGTTGAAGAAATAGCGCAGGGTTCCAGAATGGTCTATTCAAAGGCCTACACACTGGGGAAGTGTGCTAAATATGTTAAATAGTCCAAAATGCTCTAAACATACAAAAAGAAAAAAAAATCAATGACCTATAGCTTTGATAAGAATCATTACATTTGGTAAAATTCCTGGAGTATCATTTAAAAAAAAAAAAAAAACCCATAAGATTTTACAAAATCAATTTCACCACAAACACAAACACAAATTTGCATGATCAAATTTAAAAAAAAAAATTTGAACTCTACAGTTATTTAAACTCCTCATGCCTGAAATAACTTCTTTGCTGTAAAACGCACGTCCGTGTCAGCTTCTATAACCGCCGCCATAAGTGACGGCCTGCTGACACCTGAGGAGACGGAGCAAAAACAGGAAATGAGAAATGGGAATACGACTCATCATTCAGCGTCAAGTACAGTATAGACAGCAGCAAGTCTTTACAGAGGCTCGGTGAAGAGCGCTGACAGACACACAGAGACACACAGAGAGGGGGAACCATGTAGATGTCAATCACAACACTTCTGGCCCCACCCCTCTCATTAAGAAGGCAAACAATGAAGAAGGGGTGGGGATGGGGGGTGGAAATCAGACACCAGAGCCACGAAACCAACTGACCCCATCCAGTACCCATCACCCCCTGAAGAACAGAGTTGTGTGTGTATGTGTGCGTGTGTGTGTGTGTGTGTGTGTGTGAGCAAGGCAACTTCCAATCCTTTTAGGATTATGCCCCCCCTCGCTCTGTTCCTTGCTCTTTCACTCTACTGGCCCTCAGGCAATCACGTTAAAACTTGCAAGGCCGGCGCTCATTCAGATATCTCTAACAATGCAGAACAGCGGTAACCATGTGAGCACTGGAAGGCTCACAGGAATGCACACGTTTAGTTCCCCATGACCCTGCCTGTTCAAAAACAAAAGAAAAAAGGAAAATATTGAAGGCTTGAAAGAATTTCCCAGAGGTCCTATTGGATAATGGCGGTCTTAGGAAAATGTCATATCAGGATCTCCTGTTACATCAAAGCACAGACATGTTCATTTAGCACATGAAGGCAGATTTCACATTTCTCATGTGGATACGACGGTTTGACCTCTTCCGTGTTCAATTGTGCTTTCGCCGGTGAAACGAATGTAAAGCGTCGCCGACGCTTTGAGTTGAAAACAAAAATGGAGTGCCTCAAAAAGAACAACATGACAAAAACCAAAGAGTAAAACACTTTCTCAACCAGTGCAAGAAGAAAAAAAAGGGGTTATAATCGCAGGGAGAATTTTTTTACAAGATGTATTATCATGTCAGGATGCTCCTTTTTGGGTTTATATGCCATCTGGAAATAATAACTGGTATTAAAATGGCCACAAATGTTTCATCCGTTCTCGCTGGAAGTGACCTCAGACTACAGTGTGGAAAAATCAAAAACGGATCAAAATCAGGATCACAGTCTAAAAAGGATAATTCATAGATACACTCTTATGTAATCATCTTAATATATGTAGTACCTGCGTATGTTGTTTATGGCCTGTACCATTTTGGGGAGTGTATTTTTCCAGTCAATACACGCATATAACCTCAGACTCTTCGTCTCCAACCGTACCTTCACCTTGTCACCTTCGTCATATTCACCTTTAGGCCCTGTGTCTTCCTGTTGATCTGTTCAGTTACATCCAGGGATCATCATGTCCCCATGTGTCCAAACAATGAAGACCAATAGAATAAGAGACCTAGTTTGTGATGTAAACTGATTTGTTCAGGCGTGTAAAAAAAATGGCTTAATCCGCCTACACCACCTCTGCCTGCTTTTCCTCAACGGGCAGACGTGCCTTACATCGCCATCATGGAACACATATTAATATTATATGTAGCTCATTTTTCCATTTAATTACCCATTATATCTGCTTGTCCCATTCAGGGTCGTGTGGAGGCCGGAGCCCATCTCGGTGGTCACTGGGCGAGAGGCGTGGATTCACCGTGGATTCACCGTGGACAGGTCGGCAGTCTGACACGGAGCGAACACTTATGGTCAAATTAAGAGGTTTTAATGATCATGAACTGCTTGTCTTTCAAAGTGGGAGGAAAGAGGAGAGCCCGGAGTACCCTTGAGCTGGATTTGAACCCAGAAAATATTTGAGTGCATGTAAATGTATACTGAGTGAGGTCACGCTGCACGGATAAGAGCATCACCCAATATGAATGTATACGTTTGTACAACTGCTAATAGTGAAACCAGCCAATAGGAGCAAGTGGAGGAGGACGCGAGCGCTCCGTCCCTGGTCCATACCGTGCATGAGGGAGGCAATTGCCACCCGGCCTTATCTCCAGGTCCAGTCAACTAGCACCAGCGAGAGTTTGTTCCATCATCTGAGCTGACCATTTGATAGGATTCTGCCACTGCAGCTAATCAATCCGCAGCACAGAGCTGCCAGAAGACCTGTAACAAAGCTCAAAGAGCCTCACAAATGGCCTAGTCCAGGGGATAAGCCCCTGCACAGGATTACATATTGATTTTCAACGTCAAAAAAAGCTTATCATATAAAACCGCCACAGACTACAAAAGTAGCAGAGTCTATGCACAAATCCCTCTTTTAGAGAGCGGAATCAACTTTCAAATACAGATGCATGAACAGAAAACAGAAATAAATGGTGGAGAAATCAATGGCAGAGAGGTGCAGCGGCACATTACAACCAGAGAATCACAATAGGGCGGCCTCACTGTTACTAAGCTGACGGAGGGGGATGGGGGATGGGGTTTATGTTTCTGACTAATGTTTTTAGTTTCGTGAACTTATACGGGAATTACAACATTAAGAGTTACATGCTTTAATGCCTGATCGGGCTTCAGTAGTACCCCAAAAATGATTCTTTTGGATTGGTGCACCAGTGTCACAACAGAGAAATCTCAAATCAAGGTAATTTTTTATTAATCTAAAAAAAAAATCTCAATGTTATTTAGAAATTTTGTTTCACTTTGAGTGTGGCTGGGCTTCTTATGGAGGAGGGACAGCTGGTACATGATATGGACCATGGACGAACTGTTGAGTTTTATATAGAAAAATAGGAGCATCAAATTTTTTATCAATTTATATCTAGTTTTAGAGTGCTACTTTGATTTAATCTTATTTTTTTTGTGTATCGCATGCACTTATAGTTTCATTTTTTTTATTAAAAAATAGCTCTGTTATTGTTTTACGTGCCGTTTTAGTCAATGATGATGATTTTGCTTAAAAACTCACAAAATTTCTACATGCTGTCAAATTTAACAAACCACTTCTAACGCTTTAAGGCGCACACACATGAAACGCTCGTGCAGAAAATTTTAAGGTTTCCAATCAGCAAGTGCGCATTTGAGCGATTGACTAAGTCCATCAAATAACATAAACATGTGCAATCTTCACAAACTACCTATACACACCGGCAGTATATTAATCTTTGAAAACCTTCATAAAGAGAACACGCATGGTGCTGCTTTGGTTCGGCTCACCAGCAGCGCTAAAGCAACATTAGCCGACGTAGCATCAGCCAATCAACGGTGATTGTTTAATGGGCTGTGGTACAAGAACTCTGATGACCCTTTGGCACTACTTAGCTGAATTGCATCAACCCTTACCAAGCAGTGGCCTGGCTTCTTTCACACATCACTAAAAAACAAAAAAGAGCTGACGCCAGCAGAAATAATATTATATATAATACTATAATATAAATAGAATCATATTTCTGAAAAACATCCAGAATAGAAAAAAAATATGACATTGTTATAGTTGACAATTGGGCAGTCGGGAGACACTGTGTTTTGTTTTTAATGCAAATTTGCATAAGGTCTTCTTTAATTATGCATAAAATTTGTAGTGTACTGAAACTGAATTGTATTCAATCGAATTGCATCAAATAGAATCGGTGCTGAATGAAATCATATTGAATTGTTAAATGTTTTAAAGAATCATTTTTTGTGTCATATTGTACATCTTTGTATGGAAATGGCATCGAAAAACAGAGAAAGAGTGGATTTTGTGAATTTTCTGCAGGGTGAAACATCCTGATTTTGAATTTTGATTTTCCTGTTTTGTTGTAAATATTAATTGCTGACAATCCATACGTGAAGGTGTAAAGATTGCTTGATAAAGCTTTATCTGCGTCAAGTCTGATTGCTTTCCTTTACATGTTTTACTGTCTTTCCTGGGAGGTTCCTCTTCAACGGAAACAATACTCGAACCATACGAAGAGCTTGCTAGCTTGGTTTGGTACGATGCTACGTGGCAGGACGGGTAGGATCCACAGTGGAACACCGCCATAAGAATGTACAATTTCCTTTTGTCCAGAATGTAAGTTCCGGAAAGTAAACGTAAGTTCCTGACAGTGACCTTTGTGAAGCAAACACAAACTGTCCATCAGTCTATGTGGATGTCCGTGACACCTAAAGTTCAGGCATGAGTGACAACATAAAGCCAAAGTAAACACTGTTACAAGTCAGAGGTGATAACATTTACATTACGGTAACTCTGGTATACGGACAGACCTGAAGACTGAACACTACCTGCCTGAACGCCGCGTCCTTTCTCACGGAATAACAACTCAACGTTAACTGATAAAAACGGCCTACCCGGGGACGGATGACGGCTCCCAAAATCCTTTTAGATTTTTCTATTATACACTCCAGGCTGTCGCTGAGCCTTTATCGGGCAGCATGAAGAAGTTTGAGGACGCCTCTGACCCACAGAGAAAGACACAAAACACACAGTAAACAAACGGCGCCCAGGAAGCAAACCTATGCGTCCTTGATACACGAGGCAGGGCCACGTCCAGCCATTTCTATCAATAATCCTCACTTAATAATCAGGAGATTATCTGATATCAGGTGTGCAGATGACTGGCGGCTGAAAACAACTAAGGATGATGGGAAGAAGGGGCGTGGGGGGGTAATGAACAGCGAGCCCTCCTCCCCTCCGCACATAAATCTAATTAGAATTGATTTATTATGGATCAGGTACCTTATCAGGTGCAAGAAGGAATTACTATGCTAAGCCAAAGGGCTGTGGCAGGTCTCTGCTGAATGGTAAAATCAATCTAAGTTGACTGACTGTTCCAGGCTCTGCATCCCAAGGAGAACGCCACAAAAATGGTCCCTCCGCGTCCACGACTCCAAATATTATCAAATAGAGACGATAATAAAGAATGTATAATGTATCGATTTTTTTTTTTGTATAATAACTACGCCTGATTCTGATTCTGATTGATGTTAAATTTACATGACGTTAGAGTCCTCTCAACGTGGAGGAGCAGCTGTTGTGCGGATCCTCCTCGAACCTCCTGGATCGCTGAGATTCTCACCCCATCTCTATGGCCGGTTTCACCCTCGCAGCGTAACGGCAGCATCCCAGAATGCCTCACTTTCCCAATTGGCACCCACGTTAACATGTTAAGATTTGATGTTGAGTCAAAAAAAATCTCTGCGTCTCTGCTGCATGATTACAATGAATAAATAATGGGATGTGGCTCCGATATACAGCTCTCAGCTACAAAACACAACCCCCACAGGACCCCCATGTGCTCAGAGCCCCCCTCCCCCTGCCTGTACCAGTAAATACAGTGATGTAATCAATATTACCAGCGCACGGACGACGTGTCTGCATGTGGAGGCGGAAGACCATAAAGTACAAGATTTACATACAGAGGAAGAGAAAGTTATCAAGGTGTAGCACCGAGCAGTTATCTGATGAAAATCTGATGAAATCCCCTCCTCCGTCACTTCCTGAGTGGGTGTTCCAATATGACAGACAAATGCTGCACTGTCGTTTTGTTGTTGTTACCAAAGGTTAGAGTTGCAACCGAGACTGACAGGTAAACGTAGCTGAAAACAGATTTGGTGCCAAGGCTGGCAAATTGTAAGGACGTAAGCAAGAACCTGAGCACCAGATGGTGGTTGGGCGATATGACGAAGCTCTTGTGACACTTCCTTATGCTAATCATCAGTTGTCTGTGGTGCACATTCACCAGCACATCTGCCAGGGTACAGATAGCATCTGTATGCACGTTTCATGAATGAAAGTGGACCTTTCCTGTTTTGTTTGTTTGCCTTCTTGTACTCCAGAATTCAAGAAGAAAACGCTCAAATATTGACACAGGAGGCCATCGGGGCGAACATGAAGTTATGCAGCTGTGCGTGATTAAATAAACATTCGTACATGGATGTGTTGGCGAGATAGTGTCAATAGAGTTCACGACTCTACACGGCCTTTTCAATTTAACTATGGAAACCTCACCCAAACCCACCTAACGTTAATTGCGCTTAACTTGCCTCTACTTGAGCACAACGCTGTTAAAAAAATTAATATGCAATGAATTTTGCTTTTATGAATTATGTTTTTTTTTTGTTCGGAGTTCCCTGGCTAGGATAATCAGACATTTTCCATGTGTTCAATGCTAATTTGTTGTTTATGTTCGGTAGCGGAGTGTGCACGTTTTGAACTTGGCTCCTTTGCCACATTTTAATAAACAGATGAAACTTAGCATCAGTAAGTGAAAGTCCTTTTGCCTTCAGCCCCCAGAGCTCTTTTTTTCCCTGTTTTTTTTTGTTTTTTTTTCTCTCTTGACAGCCTCTTGTTGGTGTCGGCTGGCTTCTGCTCAGCAGCTCGTCAGCTCCTCTGCACCGGCTCCTTTTCTCTCCCTGGGCAACTTGGAAAACTTCATCAATATGTTAATGACTTAATCTTTAAACACTTACAGAAACCATTAATAAACATTGATTTGAACACTTGCCACCAGTGACTCACAATAATCCAGTGCAAATAGCTGATACACAAACTGCAACGGAGGGCAATTTGGGGAGGATTACCAATAGAATTGGACGACGGAGAAATTGATCACGCTTTCTGTGGCAGAGATCAAACGGGGCTGAATCACAATGTTGGAAGATGATTCGCTCTGTCGTCGGTTGTTAAGCGGAAAGACTTTTTAAAGGGAAAACACTCGCTAAAATGCCAATAATATCATTCAGGAACCCACTAAAATTGGCAGCACGAGTGGTTTCGTCCTCTCTCGGGCCACCCACAGGCAAAATGCACACACGCTGCGTTGAATAACAGCAGCTGAATGTTACGTTGTCGGCCGTTATGCATTAACGGACAGTTTACAAATGTTTCCGAACGCTGAAGTTTGAAGCGAAGACAGATGGCTGCGTTAAAAACAAATTTGAGCGCTTTTGAGCTGTGTTGAGAGTTATGACGGCATGACACTTGTGAGTGATAAAGTTATGTGGGAACTGTTGAAAGATGGTATCTCTAACGCTGATGGATGTACCTCGCAGGCACGCATCTGGACCTGCTGCAGAGTTCAAATCCTGTTGGTTTGTCGTGTGCTGTGACTGACGAATTCCAGCCAAAGAGAGGAAACTAGAAGAAGTCAGAACACCTGCAATACAACATCAGGCTCCGAATTGTATTGCTGTTGTATTTTTCACTCACAATCTTCGTGCAGCGACCAAAATTTTTGAAAAGGGGAAATCCTGTCTCGTGTGTGGTCTCATGTCTTCCTGCTTGTAGTTATTTATAACCACCGACGCTCATCAATCCGATAGCTCGCAAGCCACAACAACCGCTGACAAGACACCTCGGTCGTCGTTGAGTTTAGTCAAACAATTCGAAGAGAAGTGTCATCGATCGCGTTAGAACCTCTCTCGTCTGTGGCACTGATAGGAGATGTCGTGATTTCGAAAATAGAAAATATCAAAATGTGGACAAATTGTGATAAAAACAAATTGAAAATATATCACTTTGATGGGCGTGGTTAATGTTCTAGATGAAATAATGATATTTTTGTTTGCTCGTATGAATGTGCACAACTGTCAACTCCTCACTTTCAGACCTTGAGCAGAGAACGCACGGAAGCGAAAACAATACCGACGGAAAAACACAGATGAAGCATCTCTTTAATGAGGCCACAGATTAGAGTATAGACCCCACACACAGCCAACACACATCACACTTCACATATCCAAATACAGTAGCGTGCTGTAACACGTGGGGTGTCGTCTGTGACAGGTGGAACTTCCCTTTAAATAAACATTCTCAGAATCGAGGAAATAATCATTTAATCTAGCGGGTTAAGCGGCTCATGAACCAGTATTTTCTAATTTAGACCAAATAGAACGGTAGCCGTGGTTACCTCGCTGGAACTTTTCTGATGATACATATTGATGCCTGGAGTTTCCGAGTCGAAACCAGTCTGTCTGTTTTCTGAGAGTGGAGAGCTACTTTGAAGCTCTTCAGTGATGCTCAGTCGTACGTTAAAGTAGTGACGCATCATTCAATACAAAAAAAAGACAACTGTCACTAACAGATAAATGCAGCTGTGCCTTATAGGGGCCCACAGATGTAACAATGGTAATCAAAATGCCACGTGAAGACCTAGTACCGACAAGGAATTAGAGTTTGAGTATCCAGGTCAGAAAAAGTCTCATGTTGACCAGGTTTGCTGTTGACCAGGTCATCAGCAAACTGATGCACCAGGATGTGGTCTAAACAGGGAGGACTAGTTCCAGGTGGGATCAGCGCCTCAGCCACAAGAAAGGAGTGGAAAGAGAGCAACGTGGACCTTGATTGATAACTCTGAGATCACCTCTAACCCCTGCACAGTAACCTGCAGACTCAAAGACAATCATACTTTTGGAGCTGATTGTGCCGTGGGAAGCAGATGCAGAGCAGACCCATGAGAGGAAGATGAAGAAGAACGTACACCTGAAGATCGGAGGGGACAGCAGGGAGACGTCCCGGCCTGCCTGGAGATGTTACTGGAGTACCGGAGCAAAACACTGCTGATGACCTTGTCTCTGGCCCTGAGCTACCGTTAGAGGTGCAACAGGCACCAACGCCCTGCAGGCACTCTGCCTACCTACGCAAACATTTACAAGTCTGGCATTAGTCTAGCAACTCGGAGAGCTGGTTTGGGATCCCTGTTAGAGTAAACGATTGCGCTCATCAGACAGTCCAAGTCTTAGCGTGGTGCAGGAAGCGTGTGTGGAGCAGACGTGGAATAAATAAAATACTGGGCCACTGTCACACATCTCTGTCCGTACTGTTCATCCAGGTGTGTGTGGCTGGCTACAGAGATCCTCACCTACCGCAGGTCACGAGAGGATCCATCAGTGTTTAGCCTGTATTTGCTAAGTCATTATCTTAGCTTATTCGCTGTGATGTTGGATCTGCTGTGGTAACTTTGTATGCTATCTAATTGTGGGATACTATAATAACAAAAAAAAAGATGATAACAAGATGGGATATAGATGGGATATATATGGGATATTTGGGATATATATGGGATATATATGGGATATATATGGGATATATATTGGATATATTATCAACCCACATGTCAACAATTCAATTTTGTCCCATTATTAAACTCTTGCTATTATCATTCAATGGCAGACAGGGCGAGTTGACCTTTGTTGCACTTGTTGTCGCATTGTGCTGCATGAAAGGAAACAAATAAAACACCAACCGAGCAGAAAACATCAGTATAGACAACCACACTGAAGACGTTCAAATCCGAGGTCGTCCAGCGCCACCTCAACCTCTTAAACCGCCACCCAAGGGACCAAACCAAAGGAGCCAGCGGAGAAAACGAGGCGGCGGTTTCGCGGAGCCTCCAGATTTGCTCCCTGAAGGTCTTTGTTCTCGCGGCTGTGAGCGAAGCCTCCATAACCGAGATTACGATCTCGCTCTACGCGACATTAAAAAGGTACGATAGGACGACGGAACACCCCTTCTCCTCATCCGCTGATTTTATATTCAGTAATAAACATTTTCCACTACAGAAGAGCAGAGTTTGCGTCTCCTCTTTGACAAAATAAATTCTTGTCGTCAAATCCCCAAGTTTTGTTTCCATCTCGTGAGAAGACGGCTGCACGGTGTCGAGGGGCCGACGGAGTTACCACCTTATCCCACGTCCACGTGGTCCTTAAAGGGGTTTTTGTCCCTGCTCAAATAAATATTTCAGGGATAACACCTTCCTACAAAGTTAAAATCTCACTGAAGCCCCACAGACACGGCTTTAAAGCCCCCACAGTTGTTATAGTACATTTTTCCTGTTTGCTTTAGATAACAAATCTTTGGTTGACCCCGAGGGTTAGGG
Organism: Brotula barbata; assembly: GCA_900303265.1. Lineage (NCBI taxonomy): Eukaryota > Metazoa > Chordata > Actinopteri > Ophidiiformes > Ophidiidae > Brotula > Brotula barbata. Next base: position 23,502 of record OMNV01002527.1, read on the forward strand.
GAGCATTACAAATTAATCCCGGTTTTAATAAGTCTGTCTTAAGCCTGGGATCCTAACTCGAAAAGAAAGAAAGAAAGGGGGGAGGGACAGAAGAAAGGGATCGCGGAGGAAAAGAAATATATTAAACCCTGTGATCACAGGCAGCTTTTCTTGTTTGTTATCCCTCCGTTTTACCGTTAATCCAATACTCCCTAATCCAATTTGTTTTACGGGCTCCGACCCTAACTTCTCTCATCTACGGCTTTCTCTTAAAGATGTGCCTCCGCCATACGGAGTCACTGACTGCTCCTCATTTAACGCTCCGACCGGAGCAAACTGGATTTTTGCTTGTACATATAATTATATATATATGGAAAAAAAACCAAACGAGTTTATCGGTTCAAATGTAAAAAGAGTAAACGGGCGACATCGGTTCATAATAGTTGCACATGATGTGAGTATAAAAAC
>OMNV01002528.1:16209-26546 GCA_900303265.1 Brotula barbata
ATAAAAAAACGAGCCGGCGAGCTCCTCTAACCTCTCCTGTCATTAAATTCAAACATTCAAATGCAGCAACAAAAGGAGAAATGTTTCTCATCTCACTCACATTTGATGTTTTTTGTCACGCATGGCTCATTTCACAGACGTTCGCCTGTTTTCTCAGTGGTTTATCATGACAGTAATAACGTGATACTGTCCCCCGCTGTCAGGCTCTCCGTTCTCTACACTACGGCTATCCAGCAGCTCCTACACACACACACACACACACACACTTATAGCTGATGGGCTAGTCTTCAATTACTTGTCTATCCATGCACTAAGGCGAGGAGTGTAGGAGTGTGAGGGTATCCAGGATATGAATAGTTAAACGCAATGCAGATAATAATTTTCTCTGTTACTTTAAATGCAACTGAATATCTGAATGCATTTCTCCTCACTGATGTGTTCATATTTTTGTTCTGGCTCGCTGAAGACAGGATTTCAGCTGGCATCCCAGGATGTGGAGAATCCTGGAGCGAAGGAGAACAAACAGGTGAAGAAGACTGCTCTGCTCTGGCTCTCTGTTAGATCCAGCTATTAGGAGTAAAGGTAGCTCTTCCTCTACAAACACTTCCCAGGTTGCCCCTGGAGGTTCTCCTTTACTCACTTAGAACAAAAAAAAAAACCAACAATTATATTGAAATCCTTTTTGTGTTGTCAGTTCCTTCCATCAAAGAGGTTTTACTCTAACATTCACCGCGTATTTTATTGAAAAAAAAATGGTAAAGGCGCATTTTTATCTCATCCACAAAGCTGCAACAAAGAACCAGTGTGTAGTTGCAAGTTGTAATACCTACAAGAATCACAAAGGAAGTCATGTCAACTTCACTCATGGCAACAGGAAGAGCATTTTCAAAGCTCAAATAAATGATCTCTTTGATTGTCGCCACTCTGTTTACACTGTTTCAAATACAGTAAATTAAGCTGTGTGTGAGTGTGTCACTTAGTTATGCACATTTCTACACATGTTCTCAAAATGTGTGTGTGTGTGTGTGTGTGTGAGTGTGTGTGTTTTAATGCTACCGTGTCTATGGAATTAGACAACCTCACCTGACCCTCAGGAGAGCTACGTCAACATCAAAGGTAGCAAAGGTCAAACCAGGTAGAATAATTGAAAACACTCAGAAGACAGAGACAAATGAAACGTGTCCATGAAAAATAGCTTCCGGTCCACTTAGTAAACACTGAGCCGCTGTCTCCTGGCAGCGTCCTCGGGTGACCGTTGCCTCCGTATTACTTCAGCTTCCAGGTGACTCCAGGGCTGCTGCCAGGGTCTGATTATGCTCTGTTGGATGTGTTGCATGTAGTGGTATTGGCAATGTATTCAGGATTTTGCAGTGCCGACCAATATGGAGGTAAACAAGCTCATTTAAAAAGCATGAGCTTCCACCTGGGAAAACAAATATTTATAGGGGTGCCCCGTTTGTAATATGTGGCTACCACATCACACGGGCTGCAGCAATTTGGGGAGTTTGGTGCTGATGCAACTGGTGGTCGTGTATTGCTTCCTGAAGTCAAAAATGTGTAATAACAATAAATAATTGAAGCTGTTGCATGAACTGTTATCACTCACGGCTGTGCAGCCAGTGTGGAACGGACTAACAACTCTCCCATGCGTGTCTGCGTGAGCTTCATAATCCACAAGCAGGAGCAGATAAATGGAGAGGACTCATACCGATGGATCCGGCTCAGTAAGAAGATAATCACGTGATACTTGTGATTAGTCTTATTTAGCATGCTCAAGTAAACATATTGCTTTTCTTTCAAATAAAAAGCAAAAAAAAAGCAATATGTCCCCTGTTCCAAAGCTTCAGACCACCAGAGAGGTTTATTTAACACTGCGCAAAACATTCTCTGAAGTGTGTGGGTGTGCCTTCATCTCCATCATAGGGGGAAGAACGCTGAGTTGCAGAGTAAGTGAGGGAATCTTCACACACGGCCTAACCAGAAGCTTAGCTCATTAATTAATCAGAGACGATAAGGCCCTAAATGTCTCCACACCAGAGGACTTTGGAGGACTAATAATCTGGAACACTCTCTCAGCTTCACACCATTTATCTAGTCTTGGTCCTAGTTGTAATGGCGTCAGTTGTCTGTCAGCCACCGTTTGAATGAGCCCGTGGCGTCCTTCATTTCCCCATTGAGCGTTGGCGTTGGCGCCAGATGTTGACGTGGACACAAAGCGACGATATGGGAACTCCAAGTGGAGAGACGACCTGCTCTCTTTCATTGAGAAAATCCTCATCCTGCCAACGCGAACGCGCCTTTTATTCCAAGTCACCTAATTAAACATGAGATAATAACGATTCTACCTGACAGTCTCATCACTCTCTCCACTTCCTACCTCTTTCATATGCTCTTTCTGTTATAATAGGCCTGTGGTGGCTCATGTGTATCATAATCAAAGCTCTTGTACTGATCACAACAGAACCATTTACTCACACCCCGTAGCGAGAAAACCCACAACTCGAGGGCTCCCACACCCTTTAGTAACTCACAGCCGAAACGCAATTTAATCCAATACAATATCACATGGTATGCTTTTATTCAATCCACAGCTCTGGCAGGTGCTACGTGCTAACGCTTCTTAAAGATCCATATCCTAAACAGAAACTCTATTCCAGCTTTTAGATAATAGTTACTCATTACCTGTGTAATTTCTTCCCCCCTCCCTACCGATGATCCAATAACTGATAAGAGTGGCAGTTGATGCTTGCATGCTGCAGCCATCAACTGCTTCCACTAACTCAGTAATTGAAATGGTAATTTCCTGATAAAGGATGATGACCTGTGCTCTGCCAAAAATCCTGGAATTTATTGGATAATGAAGGAGGAGTAAATTGTCCTATCTAATCCCGTTGGCAAACTTACTCCTGCTGCAGTCACACTGTAGGAGGATGCAGTGTGATCGGGTTGTGAGTGTGTGCATGTCAAAGTGAATGTCGGTGTATAATCATTTGCATCAACGTGTGCATGTTTCCTGAGTTTCACCCGGCCCTCACGCGCCCCTTTATTTTTTTCCCCCTAACTTTTATTTATTTTACCCGCCTGACTCATCTCCCATCCTTTGTTCTCGCTGCTGAAGGACAGAGCGTGCCGTCCCTCTGCCCGATAGGCAAATGTGGTGTTATTTGTATGCCAGACAGGTAGCATTGTGTTTTTGTCATTCAAATCTTTATCTTAATTGCTTTGCATTGCCTTCATGATTTAATGGTTGCTAGGTAGGGGAAGCTGAACAACCGAGCCGCAGTAACCAAAGCTTTTTAAAAATGCTCGGCTCTGTTCTCTTTAGTCTGGTCTCTTGTCACACAATAATACAATCACATCCTCACACACGCTCACACGACTACCCATACAAACGCACACGCAATCCCTTCACTGGTAAATCATACTAATTATCAGCTTGCAAACTTCTGGTTGGCCTTTGCCTGAGCACTTGTATTCTATATGAGAGGATTTTTTATATTATTATCATAATTAATCATATATAGTGAGTCGGGTTGTTTGTGTCTCACTGTCTGGGATCCTGCATGTGAATGTACTGTTTCTTGCTTTTTCTTTTTTATGTGGCTTTCCTCATTAATACAACATACACTTCTAGAGTATTTGCATTTTCACATTTCCTCCACACACACCTCCGTCATTTCAACATACACTGTATCATGATCACGACTGTGTGTGAAGAGGCCCTGTGTTCCTGTAAGAGCCTTTCAGAGAGTTTCAATCACATTCAAACAGGATGTAATATAATGTAAATAAGGCAGTAACCAGGGTCAGGAGGACATGCAGGCACCGACTGGAACAAGAGGCGGGACAAAGGACATGAAAGCCTCAAACGCCAAAACAAATAAGGCACAAATCAGGCACCGCCGACATTATTTGCACAGTAATTGTTTCTTTTCTCCATCAAACAGTCGATTAATGAATGGACCGGAAATAAACTGGATATAAAGGCACCAAGAACTTGTGCTGTGTTTTTTTTTTTTAGTTTTTTTTTAAGCTTTTATTGTTTGACTCGATGTTTTTCACAGTATAAAGTCTAACCACACAGAGACTGTTTAACGTTCTGGTCTGGCGATGGTGAAATGTCCCCTGCCGTTTTGAATGGCCATCTGTTAATATGATTGTAGTAAGAAAATTTTCAAAATTAAGGATTTCATGTGAAACTTCAATGCACCATTGAATTTTGTGCGTTCAACTGTTAAACATTATTTGGCATTGTCTGGTGGCGAAGGCTTATTTAGAGGTAATTGCTCGTGAAAGCAGGTTGGTGAGAATTTCATTGATTCTGTTGTCTGTGCCTCACAGCAAACATTTTAATAGTTATTATGTCACGGTGTTGCCTATGAAAAATGTGCCACAGTGACATCTCCCTCTCTCTAATAATCCAAATTTTCACTGTTGGTTGGTGGTGGATATTTGTCTTTGAAAGTGTCGTGATATTGCAAATTATTTCATAAGTGCAGCAGAGTTAGACGGTGTAAATGAAGAGTTTGGCCTATATTTAGCTTGACTTCTAAGCCACAGTTATTAAACATCTGGATGGCACCACCTCTTTAATAAAGATCTGAATGGCTTCAAATGTCAAGATTTACTGTACTTCTCTGTTCACACAGGAGGGAAAGAACACCAAAACCTTTAAAACTTTGTGGACTAATTTTCTTAAGTTTTATTTTAAATTCTAGTGAAATGCCCAACATTTCGAGTCACCAAGTATATCAAGTTGCATCCTGAGGAAACCTACATTAAATGATACGCAACACGCCCAGAATAAGTAGGAGTCGCTATTATGAATTTTAGTCCTTTTTTAAAAATCTCACACATGCTCACACAGCTTTGTTTAACACACAAAGGATTTGGATAAGCATCAGTCATTGATTCTACACCTATTTCAACCTTATTTTAATCAAAAGCTCATTTAGCCCTGATGATCTGTAGCTTTAATATGGCAGTAAAAGGCAATGGATCAAGCTTCAAAAGAAACGTAAAGAGATGTGAAGAGAAACATGATAACATATTTCTAAACATTCACCAGAGTAGCTGAATGTCTGATTATCCCAAAAATGGAGATTAATTAAATACAATGATGAAAATTAATAAAATTGTGATTTATGGTTTCTGTGGCATTGTCATGTCACCTTGCACACAGAATGAGCGTCTGTAAATCAATAATATGGTGTGGAAGTGCCCTCTAGAGGCCAAATAAGGAACTGGCAGCCTTTCAGTTTAACTGGTGACCTTAAACTTGTTGAGCAGCCAAGACATATTTGAAATAGTGTGTGTGAGGTGAACAACTACGCAGAATTTCCTGCATGCTAATTTCAGTGCTGTGGAAAAGAATGGCCATAAGGAAGTATTTTGACCCAGGCCAAAAAACCTGCTCACCAACCAGTGTCCCATCAAACAGTGGGGTGCTACCCTGACAATCCACAGCAAAGTATATACAAAAAAAATAGATCAAGGTCCCAGTGTCTCCATGCCCGACACAGCCAGTCACCGATCAATGCCTATCCCTGTTCTGCTCTCTCTCCAGAGCTCCCAGTGACCTCAGCAGCAGCTAACACAGCGGTGTTTATCTTGTTTATCTCACTGTTTGCGGTGCATTGTCAGGGCAGCAAACCACCAGTCGGTAGGTTAGTGGGGCACTGGTTAGGCTGGAAGCCGACTTTTCTATTTTACCCAACTACCGCTCATCCTATTGTCCTATTATCTCTGTAAACACGAGGGAATGTAGAGATGGGCCATTCCCTGATAAGACTGCTGAAAGATAGTGTTGCACATGGATGCTCCGGTTCACATTTGATCGTGAGGAAAATGAGATAAAGCTGTCAGTCAGTTATTGAATTAATGTCACCACTAAGTTCATGTATCATTAGATTGTAATTGTGTGTTTAAACAGTAGAGTCGCCTCCAGTCGCTGTCAGTCTTACACAAAAACAATGTAAAAGTTCAAGGAAGAAAAAAGTGAAAAAGAAGAGCTTCACAGTCTGTTTCGTTGCTCCGTCTCCCATCAGTGGATCTGTGATTCGGGGGCAGCAGACATTATGGTATTGATCTGTTCTCAGATGGCTCAGGGATCAGGGGCCAAAGAAATGACAGAAACATGCTGCGTTGCTTCCTCGCCATTAGGTTGGACGAGAGGGATTCTCGGTGCGTTTTAAGAGCGCGTCTGAAATCTTAGCAAAAACTGGGCTACATTTGCGCATCCCAGCCTTATCTCCCTTTGCCATCTCTCATCATCTCCCTTCCCTCTCAGCCTTGGCATACATCATGGAGTCACTGCCACCAATCGATACATGATGGATCAAATCAGAGACGAGATGGGCAGGATAGCCAGATTAGTTCTGGATTACAGGGTTTATAAGTGAGGCCCAGTCAAGTCTGTCAGTGGGTTTGACTCAGTAAAACTAAGATCTGAGACTTACAGCAGACAGACGGGTAGTTACTCTAGATTAAGAGGCGCAGACAAACTGATTACATGTGACAGAATCAGTGCCGGCCTCCTTTGCTGCCCAGGTTGTCAGGGGATGAAATTATCTGGCTGAATTTAATTTGAGCAGTTTGTAAGCTACAAGCCGCCTCTCCTCATTGAGAGATGGAGTGTGGCCACCAAGAGCATTAAAGAATCAAGTAAACTATACTGTCTGGAGATACTATTTCAAACCTTTGTTTTGGAAATTGAAAGAACAAAAACTGAGACTTTTTTGCTTTTCCTCTTTTATTAAGACAAGCTTGGAGTATTTTAAGACCTAGTCAAATTTTTTAACACAATACCCAGGAATTATTCTCCAATGACTCATTAAAACAGATCCAAATCGGTCCAGGTCCACGTTTCCAGTTTGCAAAAATCCCAGCTGTGTTCTATCCAAATGTAACCCACTCATTAAAATGTTCATCACCCAAACCACCCCTAAGGTGCCACCCTAGCAGGGATATCAATTATTTTGCGTGAGCAAGGTTGAGTCTCCGCATCGTAAAAGACAAGAGAGATATGTGCACTCGGCGTCATTCCACTGTGTCACATCATCTGTCACAATGCACAATCAATCAAGGGAACCCATTGTGTCTCACAAAAAGCCAATGAGCTGCATCAACAGCTGCGCCTGCATTCCCCATGCATGAATATTTCTCTAATAAAACAAACGTGGCAAGCAGGGTAAAGAAAACATGCACTGACTGAAATACTACCTCTTTATTCCTCTCTGTCTCACTAACGTGTACAACCACAAAAGAAAAAGGGAAGAGGGGAAATTGTAGCGACGCTGAAAGAAAGACATGCGCAGGGGTCAATGTGCATATTTTCTAAATGGGAGATAAAAGTAAGACAGAAAAGAACCCAGTGGGATTAACGTTTAAAGACAACAATGGAAGGCTGTTAGCATTTTATTCCTGTCTAAGTATTAAAACTATAAGCCTTGTAAAGTAAGAAGAGGAAATAGGCTATATTAACAAAAGAATACAGCTCCATGTGGGGCGACAGAACCCGGTAAGTCTGTGGTTTATTTGTCTCGATTCAATAAGACAGTCATCGTTATGAATGGAATTAAGTATATAAAATATAGGAAATAATGAAAGAAAACGTAGGATGGAGGGGAAATGAGGAGAAATAGCAATTATTATGAAGATGAATGGGAAACTATTTATGATATCAGTCTTCATTAATTTCTTTGGACGCTTAGCATTTGTAAAAATCATCAACGTTGGCCTGGATAAGTCACTGAGAGGTTTTATTAAACAGATTTTATATTTGTAATTTTCTGAGACTTTTGGGTTTTAACTGGAATTCATAATAAAACTTAACAAAGCTGGAACCATCCGCTGTATCAGAGTTCAAGCGGTTACAAAGGTGTTGGATACTGGCCACTCCGGAACAGTAGGTGGCAGTGTGCACCTTTCCTTTCATTTGTGAATCGACCAAACGCACAGAAGAAGACAACAATAATATTGACAAGCGAGAAGAGTGTTTAACGTACAGGGACTCAGTGTTCAATGACCGAGTCTAACAACTCTTACCAACACTGTTCGACGTGCATTTCTCCAGACGTTTGACTACGATTATACTGAGCTACAATTATGAAAATGTAGCGAGCGTAACAGAAGTACAAGCACGAAGCGTAAGTAACAATGTGATCCCATCTATGTTTCGCTGTTGTTGCATAAATTGCCAACACCGCATTTGTAAATCGTTTAGGGGTTTTTTTCAGAATGGAAACCATACCAATTAACAACAATACAAATGCTACTACTCTTCATAACGATAAACCGCCAGCCATGTGCTCACAAATACCTAAATACATACAAAAGCGGCACTCTAAACACACTGTCATTTAGGAACAACCGTTTCACATTTAGGAGGACACAAAACCTGAGGGGGCCAGGTTAGGGTGGTTGCTAAAGAAGTGTAATCCATTGTCATAGAACAACTGATGTGTACGTGCGCTCACTTTGTTTGTTTGTTCATGCTACCTCTGGAAGTTTGAAGTCATAATCAATGAGTTCAAATGAGTGCGAAAATAATTATAGGTTTTGCAGTTCTTGGTCACTTCCTTGTGTGTTAGGCTAAGAACATATCAAACAACACTTTTGTAAGAGTTATACTGTGATTTAACGGTTACTATGTGAACATTTACACCAGTTTACAGCTGTGGATATTTGTGAGATCCTGTGAGACATTTTAGAACTTTGGACCTGTGTAGATGAGTGCACGCGTGATTCTGACCAAGCAGCAACTTTTCAACTTTGAATCTATCACTAGTTAAAAATGCAGGGGAAGGGTGAGAATATATAAAGCTATAAAGCTTTATTTTATATATATAGCTAGACAAAGGTGACTTATTAATGTCTGACATGTTGCTTTGGAATCCAGCTGAAATGTGAGAGAGAGAGAGAGCCGAGTCCACAGAGAGATGCAGTCTGACGTTATGTCTTCGCTTCCAGAGCCTTAACGTAATATTGCGAGACGCCTGTAAAACTGGTTTACCTCTTTTATTTATTTTTCTTGTACACAATTACCCCTTCAGCAGGTAATGTGTCCAAAATCTTAACCAAGGGCCATAAACATGCAGCTACATTCTTTTACAGAGACTGCAGCACTATTTCTTCTCTTTCCCTTCCAGGAGCCATTGATCCAATGCCAATGAAGGAGAAGTGAGAGATGCTTTGTCCATCATGGAGACTGTAATTGACTTTCTAAATTTCCTCAATGTCAAAGCCAGTGGGTTATCGGTGTCACTCACCCTCTTCCTCATCTTTCTGGCTCTTCTTTACTGGTGAGTTGATAGCTGACATGTCTATCTGTGTCTATGTATGTGAGAGAGAGAGTAAGAGGTAGAGAGAGCATGTGATATACATAGAGAGAAATAGAGTCTAAGCTCAATGTACATCTATATAACACTGAGGGAGCTTTCACTGGAAGTACAATTTATTAGCGATATAAATTATGTGAATTTATGACACACTTCCCATTTTTTTCTATACCATTTCATTTTCAAACCGCTGAGCTGTAGAATAGAAATGATTGTCAGATATCCCAGTCAATAAGACGCCTTAGACCTTTCCTTTCTCTTCCAGGTATTCAGTCTATCCTTTTTCAGTCCTATCTCGATGTGGAATAAAACATCCAAAGCCGCTGCCATTCTTTGGCAACATTTTCCTGTTTAGGCAGGTGAGATACAGCTGAGGAAATTTAAAAATACTCTGATACATCTGCTATAATCTCCCCCGATGCTTCATCCAATCAGTAAATGGAATGGTCTGAACCACAAGGAGGCACTCCTAACTGAGTCACAGTCTTTGTGGGTTGTAGTGATGATGCAGTAAGGGGGGGTTAGTTAACGTTTGTGATTAATGTTATATTGTGCAATTCACATTTTAAGCATTCCGTTCTAATGTCGTTTAACTTTATCTTTAGGGTTTTTTCCACCCCATCAGTGACCTTATAAAGACACATGGCAGAGTTTGCGGGTATGTAAAGAAAAACTTTTACATTCTGTGAAACAACGGAGTAAACTATATTGTATTGATTTAAATTCTTCCACAACGTGTTGCTAGAAATTTTATTTGCAGCCTCTGTTTTTTTTCATAACCAGTGGTCAATGTGATCACAATTTCTACAGATTTGTTGTTATTGTTGTGCATTATGCCGTTGGTCTACACGGCCACTCAGTGCTAATGATAAGCTGTTGTAGACAGTTTAACCGTCCTGTGATAAACGTCTGAACTTTTCTCTGATGCCTCATCTGACCTACAAAAGCAAATGATTACACAGGACAGTGTCATCATTTCTAAGTAATTCATCAACCTGC
>OMNV01002528.1:31638-56189 GCA_900303265.1 Brotula barbata
GAGGCACCAAATGACATTATTGCTAAATTAGAGGAACTGTGACGTGCGTGAATGCATTTAAGCTAGTGGCATATTGCGAAAACACAAACTACACACAAAGGTTTTCTCAGCATAAGGTCAACCTTTTTCTTATCCTTTTTGCTTGTGAAATGAAGTGATATTTATCAAGCTTGTAAGACTAAAAATTTAAAAAAAACGAAGTGCCCAATCTGATACATAACTGGACTTATATTGCCTATGCACACACACACGATCCATGTTAGGGTTGTACACTTCAACATTTTGCCAGGCTGTAACACAGAGGAGGGAGGACATGCAAATCAAAGATAAGCAGAAACCGATGGAAATGTCAGTCAAAAAGATTTGAACAATGTAAACAAGTCAAATGCCACTTTTTTTTATACTTTACAAGTAGAAATGGGACTTCAGTTTCTTGTACATTGTAAGTTAAATAATTACATAGGCTGGTAATCAGTGCATTGTTTATTTTACATTATTTAGTAAAGTGAGCAGTTTAAAGAGTGAAATTCAACACAGATCTGAACACCTGTCACCAATTTGTCACACTCACTACTCTATAACTTAACATTTACAGTGCTTTGCCGACATTGTACTTCTACAAAGATGTACATTAACACCAACCCGACAAGCAACAATCCTCAGATTCAGAGGCAAAAAAAGTGGTCTTGGTTTTTTTTTGTACTCAAGACATTCTCGCTTACATGTAATGAATCAGTAAAACACACTGAAATGACAAATGTGAACCTGAATATTAAAATTATAATTGTGCACTGCTTCCATGTGAACGTAATGCTTCATTCTATCGATTAAACAAAGCCACAACCTGCTGCCAGACTAAATAAAGAGAATCCAAGAGGGATGAGAGATGATAGCCTTGATTTGATGCGGAACAGCAAACAAACAACAGCATCAGAATTTACATGTAATGAATAAGGTACTCTGGATAAATTTGTTGTTTTTCAAAGATCACAAAAATGCTCGGGTCAGGGACAGAGTTAACACAAGAATCATAGAGGCTCCTGCTTGTTCCTTTAGGAGGGGGTCGGACATAGCTCGCCTTTCCTTGGGTGTATTCCCCAACAAGGATCAGAGCCACAAACATGACCTTCATTGTCTTGCCTTTGGTCCTGACATATCTGTCTGAGTATGAAGCATCTCTAGCAAAGTAGCTCCCTGTAGAATGAGAAAATACCACTGATACATTGGAATGAATGTTAGCACAGGGTGAGTTATTCCCTGCTGTATCATATTAGTACTTTTTTGGGGATTCCCAAGCATGTAGAAAATCTTTCTTTGTTGAAACATAGAAGACAGAAGTCCTGGAAACTAACTAATGACCAAAAATGTCACAAACAGAATAGTCAATTTCCCAATGATTGGCAAAACGTTATGGTAAGTTATGGTTACCATTATGGTAATAAGGCTATGGATAGACAAATTGTGTTTCAGTGTGTTTGTCACACGGCTCCAACGGTTTCCTTGTACTGTTACCATTAAGCTCCAGACAAATCTCTGGTTAATAGTCAGTACTGGATATTCAACATCACACTACAGAAATCTAGTACAAAGAACTTCACATACCTTTGCCATAGTGTGTGCCATGGACACCACAGATCCTCCAGTCAAAGTTCTGCTCGCAGATGGCATCGACCAGGGCCATGTCTGTCCCGTGGAACAAGTACTGCTCATTTACAGGTTCCCCTCCATTCCTCTCCCTCATCTGCTCCTTCTGCCTGAAAACACACGAGACAAAGTCCCAACTGTGCCTCTGATGCCATCATTGTTAAAAACTTTGCATGTCTCCTGTCCCCTACCACTGAAAGACTTTCCACAGAGAGGGGTTCTGGATCCTCTGGATCTTGAGAATTTTTGCACTATGCATGGTGTTCTTAAACAGCCTCTCGATCATACTGTACTCCCTCTTAGAGTGTGACAGAAGTACCAGCTGGAAAATATGGGATAATGTGGGTAATTAAAATACCTTTTTAGTGCAATAGTAATAATATATATTTCAAAGAGTATTATATACTCTACAGATACCTCATATCCCAAAACAGGAAGGGCATTCTTGTCCCAGTGGGTTGGGACGTTTGCAGCTGTGGGGGAGCTGCAGCTGTCTGATGATGAGCTACACAGGAAATACACAACGGAATCATGTGACTAGTGGAATCAGATACAGGGAAATACTAAACAATATTTCATTTGCGTCTGCGTGGAGTAAAAATACCTGTTCAGCTTAGCCTCCACCTCAAGGGCAGAGACAAAGCGAGGCCTCCTTCTGACCTCTCGTCTGGTTGTATACTGTAAATTCTGCTGATACATCCGCTGACTGCTTGCTTCACATTTGAAGAAGAGGATATAGTTATGCTTGCCTGTCTTGAAAGGAATCTGTGCATCTCTGTCTGCCAAGTAAACATTTTCCAGGGTCTTGGAAGTGATGGAGGCAGACTGAATACCATTGGCCTTAAGAGAAGGATACAAAGAGCAGAGAACAAATCCATTAAAAGTTCCATTTGTTATTAATCTTCCAAAGTCAAGGATTAAGACGGCATGTTATTTTTCTTTACTGCCACAGTATTTTCCCAATTTCATTTTCAAGATTATTTCTGGTTTTATAGTTATTCTTGTCTTTTTTATGGTTATTTGTTCCACTTTTCAGCTGTTTTCAACTTTTAAGGTAAATTCCCAGGTTTTCAGGGATAAAACGGAAAGACAGAAAACGGACCTCCTGTCCATATTCCAGCCACGTGCCATCCTCATGCTCCCAGTACCACAGCCACTCTGTGGTAAGGATGTAGTGAGGGGGCTGTGAGACCGAGGACACGGTGGACAGTCGACGAACCGGAGACCCTCCAGAGGTCATCGTCATGAAATCAACTGATTCGAAGCCAGCGGCTGCAGAGCTGCAAGAAAATAAAACCAGTTAAATTAAAAAAATGTCATTGCTCAAGAACAAACAAAACTACATATAAGTCCCCTGGATTTCAATCAAAGCATTGTGGATAAAATGTGGACTCATCAGTGCACCCTGGGAACAGAGAAGTATAGCTCGTCTCCTGGTTGGGGTCACAGTAGGCCCGCTCAATGTCCTCATTATTGAGAAAGTCCTTCCAGGTCACACCATCACTCTGCAATTCCTGCCACTTGTAAGGTAGGTGGTAATGGACACGTTGACACCTCTCTGACCAAACACACAAACACAGTATATACTTAAACGGGGGCACACAGAGGCTTATATTCTCTTCCCACACATGTACACACACATGAATTTACCTTTGAAGCTGCAGTGTCTGCGAATGAAGTAGGGGCAGATTTCATTCCTGTCGAGCTCACACATGGATTTGGTTGGACCGGCAGACGTAGTGGATGGTTTAGTGCAGCTGCTGGGCGAGTCACAAGGGGGCCTCGGCTTTGGTGGGACTGCAGTGGAGACAAATATATATATACAGTGTGTAGTATATAGTACAGGCCACTGTTGACGCTGTTCCAATGAAACCATTTTGGTGATTTTTCTCATTTACCACATGCGCCAGGAGCAGAACGTCCCTCTTCTTGACCAGTGAGGATTAACCTGTTTCTGTAGATCTTTCCAAAATTTTTAATATTTTCCTGGCTTAGTCCTCGGGTCTTGAATATTGCCATGCCACGCTCATCGACCTCATGGGCCCTCTTACACTTGGGGCCAAACTTACAGTCACCGTGGAAAAAATGCTGGCAGAGGTGAAGCTTTTTACAATCGGTGTTGTACTTGCAGGAACCGTGCTCACCGTTGCCTTTGTTGTAGTGTGGGCATATCTGGAAGTGGGGACAGACGAGAGTGAGTATGCAAACACATCGCAGTCAAAGTATGCAACCACTCCGACATGTTCCTTTGCACGATTAGGCCAGTAGGTGTAGGCTACCTCAGGAAGCAGAGAGGGATCGTTCTGCAGTAACAGCTGGAACAACTGCTTCTCCGTCAGATAATGAAGATCCAGTCGTTTTAACAGGGATTCATTGTGTGCTGAGGACCGACTGTGTGAAAAGTTGCACTTAGCTCTGAAAACAATGATAAATAATATTGGATTTATTTCATTCATGTCAGGTTTTATTCTGATTTTCCAACTGAAATAACTAAATACAATTAATAATAATAACTCAAATCCAATCTGCAGGAGTCCTTTTTCCATCCAAACCTCCCCTTCCCCCATTATTACAGTAGTGCAGCAAAATGAGAGCTGGGTGATCACACTGAAGGTTTTGATAGGATGAATTACTGCCATCTCCTGGTTCAGAACTGATGTTTTTCTTTTTCTTTTTGTTGAAAAATCCCCGAGTAGCATTAAATAACAGACGTAGTTTACCTGCACATGAACTGGGGAAACATTAAGAATCGTTCATTGTTTACCGATCCATTCTGTGTGGCTTTCCGAGGCTGTGCCAATTAAAAACAGGTACTACGGAACAGTACAGAGGACAAGTGTAGACAGGGAGACATACCAAAACAAAAACAAACAAAAAAAACAAACCCTACTAGACTGTCAGAGCACTTTCTTTAAGTCTTTATTCTGCATGGAGACACAGGATATTAATAATAACACACTCACCTGAATCTGCACTCTCCAGAGACAAAGTACCTGCACAGGTGTAACCGGTCACACTGCACGCACTGTCCGGCCTCTTTGGCACAGAGACGGAGACTGCTTTTGGCCACTACGAGGCTGTCTGGGCTGATCCCATGACCGCCGCAGGCCTTTTCTTTACCTTCCCGGATAGCGATCTTCCCATCGTCGATCAGCACCGTCCGTATGACCTCATCGGCCACGGTATACCGCTGCCGGATCAGCTCGTTCAGCCGCTGGAAGTCCAGACAGCCTTGGTTTTCACACACGGTCTGAACGACGAGCTTTGAGATGATCGATGTCATCCTGACAAAATCTTTATCAACTCACTCACAACACCGAGTCTCACATTCGGTTACAAGAGAAACGAAACGGAAACTGACAAAATGTAGGAGGGACATAAAAGGGTCAGTGCGACGCAAGATGGGAAATGAGATGCGAGTACTTTACGGATTACATGCAATAAAATGATCTCTCATGAACTATTGATCAGGCCTACATCACATTCCTTTCAACATGGGGCACGAAACCCAACCCAAATGTCGCACACCCAGACAAACAACACATTCTTTACAAGTTTTTCAAAATATTGCTGACACGCCACCATAGTTGTAGAGGAACAACATTAAACTAAATCAGATTTAATTTTAGCGATCGCTCCAAAAATAAATTCTTCCAAATAAACTTCCTTGACATGTTGATTTTGTAAAAAACTATTAAGTATTAAAATTCCAGTAAGCAGTGTTTGGTTTGACATAATTAATTAAAACGGAACGATTCGACCCGAGTGTCATAAAGTATCGGAATCAACAAGTCTGATCAAACCACGTGACTAATGAGGCTACTGAGTTTCCGGAGTTAATGTTACCGACATATTTGGCAAAAATCTTGCAGCCGGTGTCGACAAATCTGACCAGACCATGTGATTTACGAAACGACTCCCGTTTCCGAACGTGACGTCAGGTTGATGACGTCACCTTCGGCTACTCCATGTCCATGGCGATCGCCGTGTCATATTTTTCCCCACTTAGGCGAAGGCTTATTTCGTTGTAGCCTACAGAAAAGAGCTGTCGAACTCTACCGGAAGTATGCAAATAGGTTGGCCATAATTGGAAAAAATAAATAAATAAATTTATTGATCTGATCGTTTACATTGTGGGGACTTCAGCCCGAGTGGGAAAAATATCACTGACTGAGTAGAGGTAAAATGACGCAGTGAATATTCATGAAGTAAGCCTTCGCCTAAGTGGCTGACAGTTTGGCAACAAGTACAACAACAGTGTAACTAGCAACCATGGCGTACGAGTTCCCCTCCTCCGGAGACGAGGTCACAGATGAACAGAAAGAACGCCTCAACCTGCGGATTCAAGAACTGACGTAATGAAAAAAAAAATGTGAAAATGGATAAACTGTAATATTTGTCATCTTAAAAGTGGTTTTACATTTTGGTGCGATTTGATACAGGTTCAGTTGTGGGCAACTCGTAGCCATTTTCTTCACGCTGTTAAAACGCTCAGTTTGATGCGTTATCCATGCAGTTCAATCAGCATCAATTAGTCTTTTTACACATTGTGTGTCAATAGTTTTATCTTCATAGAAAAAATTAACATACAATAAAACTTGAATTTAAGAATATATTTTAGATATAGTTGGATCATTGGTTTACGTCCTATTTTTTACTGGGGGGGAAGATAAATAGAAATACAGTGAATAGTCTCCATATCCTGGTCATTTGATTTGTTAGTAATTCTTGTTATTTTCTTCAGAAAAAGCACATTGAAATTATTTCACCCTCTTAACGGCCTTTGATTTGTTCTCAAACTATTGCAAGAGTGTCAAGCCAGTCAGATGTCGCAGGATTTGTGTAGTTTGTATTGTGCAATACAATGAATACGTTGACTATTTAAGGCTTTTTAAAACCATGACGTATTAGCCATTTCCATTTTTTTTTCACAGTTCTCAGTTTAAGCAATTTCGCTTCAGTGGTTTTGAACTCGTTCTGATTTGCTTCCTCCTCGACTGCAGGATTTCCAATGCAGCCATTATAGCAGAGAATGCAATGTTTAAAGGTTTCATCAGTCGGCTAAATCCGGAGGACCTAGCTCCCCCACCTGTGGAAGAAGGTGTAGTAAGTATCACCTAGAGACAAAACTGACAGTTATGATACACAGGTTCTAAAAAAAATAACAAAAACTGTCTGACTGTTCATGGTGAGACACTTTCAAGTTTTAATATTGCTGTAATAAATGATCCACCATGAAAATAAGCAGGATGATCGTCATTTATGCTCAGCATGCACAGAAACACACTCTATACCTTGTCTGGACATATTAAGATGTAAAATATGTGTCACATGAGTTGGTGTTGTACTTACTTCACTGTCAGTTATGATCTTTCATAGTTTATTTTACATGTGAAATTCATTCCGTTGCACTGCAGTTTGACAGCATTACGACTTGCCATTTGCATATTTGTCTGTGTGCATGTGTTTGTGAATATAGGGTCGTGTGCGGAGGTTTAGGTCTCGGTCCAGTGCGTCAGACCACCTTCAGCTGCTTAACTTTGATCAAAGGTGCCATGTGGCACATTGCGAACTGAAGGCCACGCAGCAAGACTTGGCCAACCTCAAACACAGACATGAAATGATCCAGGACCACTACAAGGTGACATTGTGCTTTTAAAGACTGAAAGTTCAACAGCTAAGGCCTGTAACTCTCTTATTTGAGGGACATTAGGATTTTACAGTTCTATCATAGACCAAAGCCACCTTGGTCTTTTGGGCTCTCCAATAGGTTGGGTTTTTGAATTTGACAGATTTAATACACCTTTTAGTTTATAACTGAAGGTTTGTATTTCACCAAGGCTCTCGGCACATAAAGTAGACAAGTCCTTAGGTACCAGACTGATAATCTAAAAACCTGTACTTGTGATTTGCAAACACAAAGAACAACAACAACAACATATATATCTATATATAAATATCGATATCTATATACAGTATATCTAACTCTCTCTCTCTGTATATACATAGATAAAGGTGTGTATTTATAGTGATTTTTTTGTGTCCCCTTAGGCTTCAATGGAAGAGGCAGAAATTCGTTTTCAGGAGATCCGAAAAGCCAAGAGCGAGTTTGAACGCAAAGTGGTCAAACCATTGAAGGAGAACAAATGGGAAACAGTGGAGCTTGAAAACGTGCTCCGTTACATTGAGGACAAGTCAAAGGTCAATGGCAAATACAGTATAATCATATCAATCTAAAAAAAAATGTTGCAACAGGGTGAATGTTGAAACTGGATCTATCCTCACAAAATGACATCATATTTGATGCAGTGTAATTAGCTGGAATTGGTCAAAGACCCACATTTGATAATATAAATTCATTTTAAAAATAGTAAAAACTTGAAAAACACTTACTTTCATTGTTTTGTTCCTTCAACAGGTCACCCAGTTGGAGATGTTCCGTCTGAAGAACCAGGCCCTGAGGGTCCAGGAGAGGGAGCTTCAGAAAAAGCTCAAACAGAAGGGGGACGCAGAGAACACCTTGAATCAGGTAAAGAATAAACCTGTGTGAGTGTGTGTGTGTGTGTGTGTGTGTACGAAGTGCGTATGAGAGCATTAAAAAGACGTGCTGTGTTTTGTTTGCAGGACATCTTACACGAAGAGCCAGACCAGGGATGTGGTGCTGACCTGGATGACTTACAAATCAAAAATTACAAACTCCAAAACAACCTCAGGAAACATGAGGTAACATTTTAACTCTGACTGATTTTTATTTTACCTCCTTGATGTTGGAAAGACAAAGGGAAAATGTGTGTGTGTGTGTGTGTGTGTGTGTGCCTATAATCAGGAAAAGCTGCAGATTTTGACACAGGAGTCTGAAAAATTGAAACGAGACATCACCAGAAAGACACAGACGCTGGAAAGAATTGACACGATGATACAGCGAGCTGAGGGGGTTTGTTACTGCTTCAGCTGCTTGTCAGTCACTCCTGTGTTTCCTTTGTCTATCCCTTCGCTTCATTCTGTCTTCTTTACTTCTCCCTATTTAGGAACTTTCAAAGGCAGAGGCCCATAACCAGCATCTGCACCGTCAAATGATAGCGTATCGCGCTCCCGATACCGACGAATACATGCAGCTCAAGGTCAAACAAAAGACGCTGGAGCACAATGTCACCATTTTGGAGAGGAAGGCCAGGATTGCGGTAAACCATCAAGTCTTTCTCGCTCAAACAGAATCAGATCTTTGTTGGGTTGGTGCCGCTTGTGTGGGTGTCCTGTTATAGTTATGGAAAAAGGTGTATTCTCTTTTCTCTTCAGCAACTGAAATCGAGGAACCGCACCACGACCTGTCACAAAGTAAGAGCCGGTCCAAGTGCTGTGAGCAGTCCAGAACCTAGAACCCGACTGCAGGAGGATGAAATCCCAGTAAAACCCCCCAACATTGCATCTACCGACAAGTAAAGAAATCTGTACGACAGGAGAAACTAGTTAAGCATGTATTTGTGATTTACAGCGAGGGGAAAAAGACCCCAGACTCAACAAACTATTTTTTATTAGAAAGAAACCTGAGGTGTGACCCCTCAAAGAACTCTAAATGTTATGACGTTACATGCCTTATATACAGTTATATACATAAAAGTGCAATGTCAGAATGGGTAAGCGGTTTATTTATTATTTATTCTTTCATATAACTGCTTTGGAAATGGCATCATCACTTATTCATTTGTCTTCCTGCACTGCCTTTACTCAAGACACGGCCTGAAACGAGAACACAACAGTACAGAATGTCTGAAGTCCCTCTAAAACATTTTCAAAGGCACTTTCACGAGTAGCTTAATGCCTACTGACGGCAGAAGTGACTCTTACTGTTCATGATGCTACATAGTGAGAAAAGCACACATTATTTTACGACTGGCTTCATAGATAAGACACCCTTGTCTATATAATTTGTTCTAAATTTAAATCCCTAAAATACATAACAAAATGATTACAAAAATAATGAAAGTTAGTAATTCAGAAATCAAATAACTTGAATATTATACACAATGTTTATCAAGTCAACAATGTAAACCTGCTGTTAGAGAGCATTGCTTATTTCTTGCAAATTCAAATGAAGTCTATTATGATGATAACTAAACATTCCCAGTAAACACACAGTCATCAGTTAATAGCTATTTCTACAGAACAGTGGTGTAGGCGCACCCCCACTTTTTTATGGGATTTATTGCATTTAAAACTATTTGTTGACATGTATAATATCAGTCATTCAAGGGTTTCATGAGTATTGTAGTTTCACAACGATAGCGTCTACAACAGCCACAAAGCAACATAATAACACAAATCTCCGTATCAAGATTGTCACTTGAGCGTGACACAAGCTACTGGGAGTCTGCTGTTTTCTGTAAAAAAAGCAAAAAAAAAAAGCAGAAATTTGCACCTACGGGAAAGCAGAAAAAGCAGAGTGAACACATTGGGAAGCTTTTACACTAACAGTCGTTAGGTCCATGGCTACCGACAGCACTCCCATAGGGCAGGAGCTGCCACGAGTCTGTACACACCAGTCAATATGAAGAACGCCCGCATCGTATACGTAGAATGCAGACGTTACGGTCCACACCCATGCTTTAACTGTTACAGTCACATCTTTGGATAGATAAAGCCAGGCGAGGCATAACCAAACCATGCCGTGTGTTCCACACCCCGTCATAGCACATGAAGTCTATATATGTCGATTTGTCAGTAAATGTACAAACCCATTTCGCTCTGTTCTCCACAGGTGATACAGATGCGGAGGCATACGTTACGACTGATGCAGGAATTCAAGAGTGCATCAAAATGTACAAAGAATATACTTTTTTTTTTTTTACTTACATAGTGGTTTTATCCAATTGTCTCACCTCAGTCCAGGCAATATGGAAATAGTTATGTTAAAATAAATGTGAGTAAATCCAGGACAGAGGTGATCTTTGTACATTTTTGAGATAAAACCAACAGTATGCCTCCCTAATGAAAAGAGTATCACTACTATTCATGTATGAACACAGTACCTTTGTTGTTATGGACTCTTCCGGCCCATAGCATTTTCATACATTTTCTGTCCATGTAGTCACAGCACCTTTATAATACAATTTAAACATTTTCTATATTACATTTGAAAACCATTAAAGCCTTTGAATCAACATATACTAACCTCAATGGCCTTATTACAGTTACTGTAGGTAAAAACAAAAAAAATACAGAATTTGTGTGAGGACACCACAGCTAGAGATCCCATTCAGCTCTTCTTCTTCTTCTTCTTCTTCTGGTTCAGTGGTAAACAGAGCAGCGACATGCACCATGTTTTGTTCAGTTACACAGTTGACTGACTGTTCACGAACTAGCAGTGTAAATGATTTAAAACCGCGAAGGAAGCATTTGTGATTTGTTTGCATGAACTGACATAAAAAAAGACCTACGTTAGATCGTTTAAATCCAAGTACATTAACACATAACTGCGCGCGTTATTAAGACAGAGGAACCGTCCGTCTGACAGGATCGGTCCAATACGTCCTTCTACGTTGTAACACCTAGACCAGTCTCTCTGATCCAGTCAGTGCCCCTTTGGATCTGTTTTTAAACTTTAAAAGACTACTACAAAACACACAGGCCTCTCTCAATGCGTTTAGTCTCCACCTGTCCTGGTATTTTACACTTTCTTAGTATTATTACATCGATTAAGTAGAGCATGTTGAGGTCTCCAGGAATCCCCTCAGGTCCTCTTTCACTACAGATTCATGTATGTGGTTCCAGTCACAGGGGTTACATAGTGCAGGACTTGTCCAGTGGGTCCTGAGGAGATGTAGGGGGTGGTTGTTGGGTTTGATTAGACTTAGGCAGGACCATGGGCTTGGGCCTCAATGCTGGAGGTTTGAGTTGAACCCCCATGCGAGGTGCTACCATGGGCTTGAAGGTGCTCATGGTATCACTGGAAGAGCTGGTGCTACGACGGATGGGCGGCTCGGTGTTAGCGGTGGACCTCAGGATGACATTGTGGATGGGGCTGAGGGACTCGCTGGAGCTGGCCGGGGTGGGACCACCGCCAACGCCGCTGCCAGATGTCTGCCGCTGCTCCAGGGTGTCCAGCACCACATCTGGGGCATGCTTGGCGGAGCTCTGTCTCTCCAGCTCACGCAGCTCATTTAGAGCAGTGTTCATTGTTTCTTCTATGTCCTGTTAAAGAAAAAGACAAAGAGTGTGTGTGTGAGTGACACGTAGGAAAAAACGAGAGACGGGTGGAGTGGAAAGGAGAGACAATGGGGAGAGACGTTCGAAAGATGAAATGCAGGAAGGAAAAGGAAACAATAGGAGATGACATGGACAGAGAAGAGGACAAAGAGAGGAGGTACTGTGGGAAACACAAAAAGGGATGCAGGCAGAGGACACTGACTCCATCACACGTGCAGAGTTAGTTACAGAGTATTACTTCATCCCTCGCTGGCATACTAATGACTTTGAATAGCAAAGGAGATGCTGAGGTAACAGAGTGTTGATCTAAACAAGCCCCCAGTAGGCAGACAGCCCAGCACAGTTAAAGCTGTTCTCTGTGACGTCTGCTTTCTAAATATTCAACACGATCATTGTATTTGTTGTCTGATTGGTGCCTTTATCAGCACTGGTGCATTTTAGAATGACTTCCCGTTCTAAAACGTTTGTATATACATATTCTCAAGCACTACTGTGGGATGTGATTTGTCCCAGCGTAATGCGAAGCTCCTGCTGTCTGCCTGTGAAGGTCTTTTTGCGTGTATTTAGCACACAGACACAGATGCAGCCAGAGGTAGCAGAAGACAGGGACTAACTATGTGTTTACAGGGCAGGGCAGGGCTTTGATGGAGGGAGCTGCGGTCGTGGCGCCGCTCGTCCCGCGCTGACCTGTGCGATGGTCTCCGGGTCCAGAGGTTTGCCACTGTGGTGGTGAACGTCAGAAAAGCCCGTGTACTGGCCCGACGAGGTGGAGCGTCGGATTGGAGGGCTCTCCATCTTCTTCAGAGACTCGTGGCGGCTGATGTTAGTCAGACTACCGTGGCCTGTGCGACGCCGACGTTCCGGGCTGTCCACGGGAATGTGGTTGCGACTCCGGAGTATGTCTCGTGGGCTGAAGTGGCCTAAAATCGGGGAGCCCATTTCTGCGTTGCCTCCATGGGTTCCATGACTCTGCTGGGAGGTGTGCACCATACCATGGGCCTCACTTGGGCGGGCAGGGGGACGGCGAGATGGAGGGTCTGATCTCTTCCTGTGCCTGCTGGGATAGAAACATGGGACAGGGGAAAGAAATACAATGTTAACTTGTGACATCATTTTTGCACTGTACCCCAATGTGTACTTACACATCAGGTGTAAACTGTAATAAAAAATGAAATTCATGCCAGTCTGTCTCACCCGGAAAACATGAAAACTACCGATGTTGAATATAGAACAGCTGTTATTATTTGTAAACACCAACAAACTTTGTAAGAAGAGGCACTGTTAGTATTGGTACAGTACAGTATGTCCTGTGGTAGGACAGCTGTCGAATCTCTGGAAGAAGCTACAGCTGTCCTCTACCTGAACCTCGTCTGAGATCTAATTTGAAATACAGAGACACGCGCACACCTTATCAGACTCTTACACGCGCACACACATCTTGAGTTACGTGTAGATCTCCCTTGAAGCTTTTCTGTTCCTCCTTAATAGGCCACTAGAGCAGCACATCCCCATCATTTGGCTGTTGTAGGCGCTGCTCTACATATTTATTACTCCAGCAGCCGGAGTCTTAGCTGTAATGTCTAATCAGAACAGATATCATCACCAGCAGCAGGAAGGCTGATGAGAATATCAGGCCTGAGGTATAAAAGAAACATTCACAGTGCTGTAATTATGTTTTTTTGCATTTACTGTAGGTGTTGAATAATCCCAAATATCGACAACCAGTAAATTACCGACATTGACAACTACACACTGCCAGGTACAGGCTGGTGTGTCTGAGGAGATAAAATGACTGACTGAAGATGGTAAATAACTGTAGGAACCACTGATCATCTGAAGGGGGAGCAGTCTGCATTCCTAACAGCAGTCCCCTGGAGGAGCAAGGATTCATGCAATGCAAGTGTTTATAACTCTAAGATAATACAAATGAATAAAATCCATTTGATATTCCACATTTTCCTCTACTTTAAACTGTGCTGGCGTCTTTGATTTTTAGTTGGTGTGTGTGGATGCTTTTATTTTGTTTATCGATGCACACCACACTCTTGGCAATTCACCAACCAGCGGTTTATCCATTGACCGGAAAACCGGAAGAAAATATTTAAGTAAAGCTTCTGATATAAATGATTCAGCACTAATGAGGTTTTGTCTCAACAGTGAGTGAGTGAGGCAAACAAGGGAGAAATGCACGAAAAGACAGGGAGAGAAGAGAGGAGGAAGGCACACATCCCCAGGATTTATTACAGACAGGCAACACTGTGGGGGCTGGCACAGGAGTTTGAAGGGCTTCATCAAAGCTGATGTGAAAAGGATTACTCATTCAGATATCCTCCCCCTGAATACAAATACCTGCAGTGGTGCAAATATTACTCCGGCTATGATTCATCAACATTTCAACGGTGACGTACCGAGTGAGCCTGGTTTGGAAAAAAATTGAATCTACTCCTGAGTAACAGACGTTTCAAGGTCGCTTACTCACTCACTCAAACCAACACAATTAGAATGCAGCTGAGAATAGAGGGACGAGACTAAACACTGGCACGCAACCAGTACACTACAGGTTCACTGCCAAAAAGACTAGGACCAGACTGGATGTGTGTGTGCGGGTGTGTATGTTTGACGCATGTCATTCCATATATGAATGTGAATGTGAGCATGGACATTTTCTATGATGAGGATGGTGTATATAATATAATAGTAGTCCTGATCAGAGAGGTGTTGCTCCATACGTAGTCGCCTGGACACCAACCTGGAAATGTAGGCCTCAGATATCCTGGTGTCCGTGGGTGAGCTGATGTCTTTCCCTGAGCATTTATCGTCTCCTGCATGTCCACTGCTGGCCTCACTGTCAGCTTTCTGGCTCAAAGTGTCAGAGAAGTTGTCATCTCTGGGACACCGAGCGACACGGAATCATAGAGAGAGGAAGACACACAGAGACAGACAGACAGACAGATTAGAGAATCGGTCAATCTTTCATTTTTGCACTATTTCTTAGATGACGACATTTGATATCAGCTTCCTGTGGCGTCAGCATTCCCACTCGCTCCCAAGGTCCAGAGAGACAGATGAGTCATATTCCTGCGCCTCTCAGTATTCTGGTGATGTATTGTGGTCGTGACACACACACACACTCAAAATCTGTATGACTTTGAGCTGTGTTACTGGATACTGGGTACATTTGGTGCCTGTCAGGTGTCAGTAATGAGAGATACTGATCTGCATTTCTCTCTCTGATATCTCATGTGAGCAGATATAAAAAGTCACCTGTTAAGCATGTTCATGTGCACGCATATTGAGTAAGGACTTCTTTTTGTGTTTGTGTGTGTGTGTGTGTGTGTGTGTGTGTGTGTGTGTGTGTGTGTTTTTTTTTTTCTTGGACTCTTTTATTGGAAAAGTGAAGATCACAACCCTCTCTGCTCGAAAACTCTTGAGTTCCAGAGCAGAGCAGGATGTTACAACTCTAGGGGACAAGATGTACAGCTCCACATTCCCCTACTCTTTCAATAACCAAGACAACACCCCATCAGCAGTGGCCCTCTTGGTGAATTATTGATAGAAGAGCACTGACAGGAGAGCGGCATTTATCTTACAGGGCATGGAAGCAGAAGAATGAGGGGATCGCTCTCTAAATGGGCATTTTCTTGACCAGCAACTAAATGATTTGAGCGACGCTGCTCCTGCCCTAATGAGACAGTGAATTCAGTCCATTAGGAACCAGCAGTTGCCATGGCAGAGTGTATGCTTGTTAGGGCGAGGAGCACAGCAGTGACAGAAGGGCTGGCTAAGGACCCGGGAGATGGAGAGCCGTTCACAGCAGAGACGAGATGACAGCAGTGAGCACAGCAAACAGGGCTGAAGGTCCTCTATGTACAGGCCAAGTCATTAGGAACAAGCGGGTTGGTTAACCCAGAGAATTTACCAACGCCCTCTATTGCTTCACATAAGAGAGAACTGGAGAATTGTTCCTCACTTAAGGGGGCTCTCTGTACTCTGATTATTTTTCCTTACTGTAATTAAAGGCAAAAATGTGATTAAACCGTGTTCTGGCAGGATTTTCTGTAATATTGTGATGAGCACACAAACGATGGTACTCATAACACTCACATGTCTTGCACCACAATATACTGGTGTGGCACCAGGCCATCGATGCCATTGTGCCGTCCCTCCCACCAGTCGTCTGAGGCCCGTTGATACAACAGCAGGGAGGCGCCTTTCTTGAAGGACAGCTCACGGGTAGAGCGTCCAATGTAGTCAAACTTAGCGATGGCTTCGATGGGCTCACCCTCTGTCAACAGAGATGAAGATTAGAGGCACGCACGTATGTCAGAGAGGGTCAAATATCACGTAAAGACCGCTATAAATATGTGTCTGTCTTAAGATGCAAATATCACAGACAATATTTACTTAGCAAGCCAATACGCACACTCAAATACGCACAGGCACACAGACGAATGCATACGAGTTCAGTCACAGGTCTAAGTCTGGCTGAGCTTTAGTAAACACGGCGCTCCAGTGTGCATGTGCACGTGTCTGAATGTCGGGGCCAGTTGGTTATTTTAGTTGTGGTCAATAGTAACCCAGGCCAGAGCCACAACAGACCCCTGGGAGCTTCAGCAGGAGTATTTATAGATCCTGATGGCCATTGTGGTTGAAATCTACTCAATAACTGCACACTTTATTCAACTCAACCTCTGGATCACTCACAGGGGAACGGACCAGAAAATAAAAAAAAACACTGCAAGGACAAACAGCATTAACCTGGTTCCTTTCTATCTGATCTAGAAAATAAAAATACCTGCTTTCAACAGCTGCTACATTCATCTCTTGTATTCCAACCTGCTCTCTACAACAATATACACCGGAGCAACACGGGTCTAAAAATAGCTTCTTTATTCCTCCTTCCCTCTTACCTCTGCACTCCTCATGTCTCACTTTCCCACCCCAAGATCCTATAAAGTCAGACTGGGGGCACATGGACAGACGCTGCCTTTCCCTGACACCGCGTTGGAAAGGACGATGTGACGGCTGAGGCTTACGCGGACTGTTAAAAGTCATCATGATATATGTTTCATAGGACATCAGAAGTAATTCCCAGATGAGCAGTGAGGCCACGGGAAAGACAGCAGTGATTCTGAGCAGAGCGGGGGCTTTCTTCATTCACCGTGTCTATTTTTATTCTTTTTACCCCCAACCATTAACTTACCAACTTCCCCGTTTCGCTGGGTTGTCGAGATTTACAAGGTGGATGTGATGTTGCTCCAATAAAAGTTGACAATTTGCTGTACGAATGACTTGCCAGCACTGCAGCAGACTGACTGCTGATGGAGTGATGATTGGTGTGGGTTTTTTTGTCCTAATTGCATTATTTCCATCTCTTTCTGCTATCTGCATGTGTGATCTATTGCTTTCATTTATATCCTAATCCTGATCCAGATCAAACCCAAAATATTAGGAGGTCCTCCCTGGACCTGTGTCCAACCCACCCACCAAGTTCCATAAAAATCAGTTCATAACTTTTGGATTAATCCTGTTTAACAATCTAACAAACAAACCAACAGGGACGAACACAGAACGTCCTTGGCTGAGGTAATGAAAGAAAATAACAAAAAAAAAGGGTCTGTCAGTTTCTGCTTATTCTGTTTTTTTTTCCTGAAACTGACACCGTGCAGGACTTGGACACAGTGGAGGTGATGGAAGCAGATCTTTATGGGAAAAAGGATAAACTTCCTTGTACAGTAAAATGCGCTGCCCTTACTTTGTGCAATCCAATATACTGTATGCCTGCCAGGGCATTTTTACAACAAGGGCATCCTGCTATACTCCTGCAAAATGATATATAATCAATGTTCCTGTTAGTTCACCTCTGGCCTTGTTGTGAGTTTACCAGCAGATAGGATATCGGTGTATTCATGGTACACACATGAGAGGTGTGATTCTAAAAACAGCCAATTAATCTCCCCCTGTGGCAGCTGTGGTACATGGGACTGGAAGACTGAAACAGAATTATATACGACTTTAAGTTGAATATCAACACCCGTCACCTGGACTGTAGTCCTTCCCATCATTTTTCCACAAAAAAAAGCTTAGCTTGCTGTGTGTAAATCCGGTCGGTCCAGATCATCCGTCTGAGCTTAATGGGCTCTAATGGGCCACGTTTACAAGACGAGGACATTTCCTGACAGCCACTCAGACAGACACGTGGAATCACTTAAACATCCTCACACTGTCTCCTGCTCGCTAACACGGAGGTCAAAAAGGGCGAATAAAATGTCCTCATTTCGGTCTGCACCGCACAGACTGATACACCATCATATACCAGCGACTTTAAACAATGGCTGACAGGAAAGTTAAAAACCTAAAGAAGAATAGCATCATTGCAGACGAGGGCTGAAAGCTGGCAACGCAACAGGAAAAGAGCCAAATGAGGTCACAGGGATTTAAAAATAACTAATGACAATAACTTGAACACAGTTCAAGACTCCACAGGGAGGGACTCACTCAGGCCTTCCTCCTCTTCCTCCTCCTCTCAGGAAGAGGATTCTGTAACAGAATCTTGGCAGCAATAGATTGCTGCAAAACAACTTCTATTAATTACAGCCACTGCTAAGATTGATAGATTTACACTGAGATTCCTGTTATATGGGAGTCTCTCTGTCACATTTGATGTTCGTTATTGCAAGAAAGGATGTCCAGATAATGACAAATGATGTAATATAGATAATAGTTCATGTTTGTGTTTACCATTTTTGTCTTGACAAATTCTGCGGAGGGAAAATTTATGATTCTGGGGAGTCCGTAAAAATACCTTCAGATTTGGAAAAGAGATACAACTAGGGTGGTTTTGTCACCATGGAAACAGGGTTAGAGAAGACAGATTATCTTTGAAACATAGAATATGAAGACTTGGTGGCTTGAGATGAGTTCAATGTCACATCTGACCTTGCGGTTACAACTAACTAGAACACTGGAGGAAAAATATAGTATAATTAGAGTATATATTATTAAGAGTATAATTTTGTAAAAGCTATTCAAATCTGACACCTCCTTCATACTTTGAAAATTCAGACTAACTGTCTGAATATTTAACCTTTCTGTCCCTGAGGGATGAGACCACCATCGAATTTGTATAAGGGGGATGTGGAGGTGTCTCGCGGTCCCTGGGGGAGAAGTTGAACCATTAGAATATGAATGGTCATCCATCACTGTAAGTCCAGCTCCCCGGGCCTTTCTTGATGACTGCTTTGAGTGGGCTGAAAGGCGGGATTAGCCAACGTGAGCTGCAGAGACAAGTTTAACCCTCATAACACCATGGAGGCCAGGGAATTGCATGGCCACTTACCGTCTTCGCTGGTGTGAGCCTCTGTCCCTCCCTCATTGTCCACCTCTTCCAAGGCTCCGTGCTCACTGTAGGGACTCTCACTATGGGGGAGAGGACAAGTAAACCACCAGGGTCAAATCCAAAGACTTTCAGAAGTAAGGGACAGTCTTTCATCTTCATTTATGCCAGTCTGGAAAATCCACACTCACAGATGTGAGTAAAAGACAGAAGTACAGACTACCAGTGGATAGACGGGATGTGCGCCATTTATAATCACAAATCACAGGGACTACATTTTATGGGTTTCTGATGGGTTTAATTACTCTCAAATGAAGATGAATAAACTGCTAAACGTTACAAATAAAAACACTAAAATATTTTAATATGTGGAAGTTTTTCTCATGGACCGCCTGCAATGCATCCACAGAACACCAGGGGGCCAGTGACCACTATTCTGGCTAGCCCAGTCTTTTGAGCTTTGGAGCCTCTCTGTTAGAATTCTCTTTCTTGCATCATGCTCGGTATGGCCACGCACTACACCACACCTTTGACCTGACTTGCAACATCTATGATGTTTCTCGCCCCGTGCTATGATGTCACAGCCGCCTCCTCATCTCCAGAAATGGAGGCAGCCAAAACAACAAAGGAGAGTTGGAGCTTTGCTGGGGGACACAGTTGTGCTCTGATGGGCGATTACTTTCAGCCAGTGATAAGTCTTTGTCAGACTGGTCGTTTAGTTGAACCACGCATAGAAAATAGGAGAGCAAGAGGAAGGGAGATACAGGGAGCCACGACATAACATTGAGATAAGCCCTGTTTGGAACAGATGTGGAGTTCACAGAAAACCTCAGGTATGTGATCCCTCTCCTTTTTATCTTGCCACGATAAGGATTATTACCTATTGTTTCATCCTGTCTCACGTAGATGAGGGTCCACCTTGTAAAGTCAGCACACGAACACAAAACCCACCAACATACTAACTTGCATGTCTACCGCGTCCCTAATGAAGGTGGTTTGGCTGCGTGCCTTTGTTCCATTCAGTAAAAACTGGAAACCACCTTCATCTGCCTAAATCTCAAACCTCAACCCCACATCTCATTTTGGACTTTTGTGCAGCTGCATGAGGTGACCTCATCAGTGATAACTGTAGCGTCTGCGCCTGTTTGTTTTCTCATTTCTCACCAGTAATCTCCTCCAGCCATACACTTCTCATAGATAGGACCATCCAGTTCTTTGGCATCGGGGAAAATGGTCTCGTGATGGATGATTATGGTCTTAATGATCTCATTGACATGGGCCTGGCAGGAGACCTGGTCCTGGCAGTCTGGTGTGGGCATGAGTGTGGGACCGAAGCAGATGGCCAGGTTGTACGGATCCATCATGTTCTCATCGCTGTACTGGGACAAGCTGGATAGGGGAGACAAGGAGGGGGATGACATGAGGAAGAGAGAGGTCAGCACACACTCACAACCTGAGTAAACTTACTGCTTAATGTCTGTACACTTACTGGTTGAGGAAGGCAAAGAGGTAGCGCATGACAACAAGAACTGATCTGGGGATGGTGAGGAGGATCTTCCGAATATACAGTGCTCGCTCATACAGGCTCTCTATTCCTGCAGCAGGGGAAAAAAATAGGAGAAATGCAACAATGTTACACTCAAGTTAAAGGTTACAGTACTTGCCTTGTAACTGATCACAGATTTTATGTTTCTATTCGTCAGAAAGCACGCTGACGTTCAAGGACCATATTTATGAAATTCACATTTGTTCTAAGGTCAAATGCAGCCACGTTTAAAGCCACATATTCAACACACTCATCTAAGTAATGGTGTCCATGCATTGATTATTGGCACACCTAGTCCTCGGGATATAAATAGAAGAGCGTAGTGAAGCCGAGCCAATTACTTATCAGATTTACTGTAAGTCTCTGGGGGAGCAGTGAAGATTTACTATGCAGTCATGTGTAAAGTGCACACTTGTACTCTGTGCTGTATGCTTGTTGTGGTGGAGGCCTCAGGATATGTATTAAGGGCCGTATGTGACAGAGACCTCCACCTCAGCCTGTCCCTCTGAGACAAGTGGGCACTCATCATTCACACCTGACAACAAAGACAGGAAGTGCTTCATGCTGCCCGGAGAGAAAACAGAGACAGCAACAAATTATTTGTATCTCCTACCACCATTTGCTCACCACTCTCTAAACACCGTGCATTTTAACGGTATTGTCTTTACGTCATTAGTTCTGCTGAAGGATTTCAATGAGACATTTTTTTATTGAACTAGGGTGGAGCAATTTTGATGCCAAAATAAGTCCTGACAGCCTGCAGCCACTTTATGCCATCTGGGATTTTGGCTTCTGCGGAGACTTGTGATAGTATTCCATCTTTTATGAGAACGTAACAAAGTTTCTGTGAGGCTCCTGTTACTATTTTAAGATCTGTCCCTGTACATGCTTATACACTATGTGGAAGGATAAACCTCCCAGCTGCAAATCTCTGGAGAGAAAGACATTACGAGCTGCTATGTATGCTGCTCGGGTGGAAAAATGCAGTCAACTGACAGCGGTTTAATGGGAAAGTGATCCTGAAGTTGATCTGAGTTGATCCACATGGAGTAAACAGAGTGTTTTTAATATGGAGCCTGCAGGGCGGACAGCCCACACTCACATCACAGTTCAGACGGGGAATGTAAACAGGGAATCCCCATCAGTCACCCCGCACAAATGTGGACGCACAACTAAATAAATACATGCATTAACACACTCAGGCAGGATTACATCACAACGTTACATAAAGATGCTGATGCCATACATTTTTTTTTGTTTTGTTCTTTTACTTTTAAGTTATTTAATTTCACTGTTTTAATGTTTCAGTCAGTCACTGACCTTCATCAGGTTCAGTTAGTTTAACAGTCAGTTATTTTCCACATTGCCCTGTTCTACAAACACAAATAAATCCATTTAGGACAGAGTTCTGGAGTAAACGTCCCCAACTCTTTGCCCAAAGAATCAGGATCGAAACGACCTAATTGTCAAAGATTCCCAGCTCTATAGTGCACACAAAGACACAATGCAGTGCACATCTTGTCCGTGTGACTCACTGCCTTCACAACTATTTTGGAAATGATTTTACACATGAAATTCAATTCAGTCTATTCATTTGGAGGAGCGCTATTTGTCATCTGAAAACAAATTTCTTTTGGTGTAGAGTGATGTGTAAAGACAGGAAAACTATTATGATGTCAAACCAGAGATCTAGCCATCCAGAGAGCTGAGTGAACTACGACAATGTGACCATCCTTGCTCATCCTCAGCATTGGATGATTTGTGTTACCTAAAATTCTTCTCAGTACTACACCAAATACCACAGAGCAGTAAAAACAGTAAATAAAATGATAAACAAAAGACAGTATATTAAAAATGAGCCATCAGGAATTAAGATCATAAACCAGTGTGAGTGATTAGAATTTTCCTTTTGGGTAAACACAGTGAATATTGAAAAACACAGTTGATTTTCATGCAGATTAATCAATCGGTAATAATGAACACTGCTCTTACTGATGCAGGAGAGCAAATCGTTGAACCTCTCCTTGGGGAACAGAGGATTCTCTAAGCCGCGGAAGTAAAGTTTGAGAACACCGGCCACTGAGTTGATGTCATGATTATTCTCATCATCTGTCAGTGGGTCGTTTCCTAAGAGAAAGACAAGCAGGTCAGCTGGACATCCTCCCAGATTTAACAAACCAAAGTGGACAGGCGTTTTATGGACGGATCTTATAGCGATGACTCTAAATCCAATCAGGGATAAGACGACTTATTGATTCAGGTCGTTATATTTGGCTATTAGCTTGGCAGGCGTACTGCACCTCTCTCAAAGGAGTTTTTGATGTCGTTGACTTCCAGTTGGGATCCAGACACACGGAATATTCCTTGATGTTGGAGGCCTAAACAGACAAAGACAAGAGGGAAGAAATTAAGCCTCATTTAACTGGGATTAACCAGTGCATCCTGTTTGTTGACCCTTTCCCTTCTCTCATTAAGACCACAATCGAACTGTCAAGGAGAGGTCAGGAGTCTGGAGGAGACAGAAATAGTCTGCGGTTTGTCTTATTCTGAGTTGCTTTCACCATGTTATGAGTTACTATAGAAACCTCCAACCATGAGCTGTCCCTTCTTTCATGTCTTAAAATGATTAATTCTTTCTTGATCTCCGGGTGTCTTTATCTAATCTAGGATTCAAACTCATTATATGGCCATGCCCGGCTAAACTTGGGATGCTTGGTAGAAACGGCTCGAGTGCTGTAAACAGAATACAATCTTTGTTGGCTGTGTGTGGAACATAACACTAACAATATACAGTATGTACAGTACACACCCCAGATAAGCAGTGTGTGAAAATCTCTCAAGAAAATCTTAACCAAATAGGTTGGTACGGTAAATGAATGAATGTGTTGTGACTGATTTATGAGAAGAACCGTCCCCGGATTTTATTGAATTGTTTTGAACATTGGTGTATTTTGGACTGCTTGATACGAAAACAACTCACCGTACAAATTAATGTAACGAATGCAGCTTTCAACCACACGTGGGATGGCTTGTCCAGAGTCCTTTAGAAGGAAACAAAAACACTCCAATGTTGGATTGTGTATACCTTACGTTTTATTACATGCATAGGCATTGGTCCATGTAATGTTAAATATATATATTTATCCACCATAAACATGCAGACACAATGTCAGCGAACGTTTGAGACTTGGATACAAAGTGAGAGTTTCTGTAGGTCGGACTGAGACAGACTAAATTCACTAACATCTAACAGGCATGTACACCTGGTCTGTGATGGAGTTAATGAAACCAGACTTTCTATGGTGAAGATCGCCGGATGAGCCCCGTGAAGCGATGGCAATTTGTGTAAAGAGCCACACACTCAACAGTGCAGAAGAGGTGGGATGACTGGAGAAGCGTGGACCACATGTTCCCTTCACTTAGACCAGTAAAGGATGTGGACTCAGAGACTCAGTGTGTACATGCTTTTAGTGATACTGTGGATCTGTTTACAGCCCTCAGGGGAATGAATACACACAGTCCAAATGTGACTCTACCAATCAAACGAAGCTGTGAGAGCTCAGGAACTGGTTTGAATTCAGTAAGGAACACTGGATCACTTTTGAGTTGGACATGTTAGTGTCTTTCGGTCTGTCTCAGTCTCCGATCACAGCAGTCAGTTGGTGATAAGACAACAACAAACACAACAGGAAATGGTAGTGTTGTTTCAGGCGGGACAGAGAAAGGAAATGATTGCAGGAAAGCAGCGTGGGCCCCCTCCCCCACCCCGAAAATGCTTCAAGGTGTCTACCTGATGTCGAGTGTGTGAGTTCCGTCGTCCAC
>OMNV01002531.1:7536-17833 GCA_900303265.1 Brotula barbata
GTAACCTGCAAGACATTGGGATGTAATGCGAAGCAGTGCAGAGAGAGAGAGAGTGAAACTAAAAGGGGGGCTGCAGGCAGGGAGAGATAATGCAGGACAGGAATGAATCCCAGGGCACAGTGCTTGTTGTGATTGAATGAATGGTGCTGCAGCTGACGAGCTCTGACAGACTACATTGGGAAAGGCCAGGCAGGCGGGTGTTCACGTTGTTATTTTCTGGGAGGTAATGGGCTGGCAGCTCCTCTTCACTCTTCCTCTTCACTGAATAATCAGTACTTTGGTTAGACTCAGACACCACTTCAAACCATGATAAATACACCACTCTAGACCTCACAACAAGAGTATAGCATTTGTCGCTAAATACCTTGACCACCATATTTATCTTGTTGAGGAATGATCAGATGATGTGGGTGCTTTTCTCCATTATATAGGTAATTGTAGGTGGATTTACACATGAAAAAAAAACACCAGTGGCAGTTTACCTTTACATCTCTAATCGTGGCATTGTCCTCATAGCACTGCTGCTAGGGAAGACAAGTAGTTTTACTAGTCTCAGTGTTACTCTCTCATGCTAAATAGATGCACTTCTACTCCCTAAAGCAACTTAAAAAAACAAACTGTATGTTGAAACTAATTAGTTATGATGTTAGGAATCATTCATTGATTTACTCTTGCTTTAAAGGTCAGTTAGAAGCCATATAAAAATTTGTAAAATAATTGTATTTATTTATTTATTTATTGCATGTTTACTTTAATTTGATTAATTTCTTCATTTATTTTACAGTGATTATGACTTAAGTGATATTAAAGGGACTTATTTTTTTATGATATCTTAAAATGGCAGTGATTAATTCATGATTGTCCCGTGAAGGGTGTTTCTGATTAAATAGACAAGAAAAGAGAAAGCAATTTTCACAACCTGGCAACCTCTAGGTTATGTTTGATCTATCAGCATTTTATAATTATTATTAACACTTAATAAAGACATTTGATACAATAAATTATAACTCATTAAATGGTACGATTTATTCTTGTTACGCTCTTTAACTTTGTACTAAGCGAGTCTTATCATATGACTGCTGTGTATGTTATCACAGCGTTCGCAACACTTTGTATCTTTAACATAATTATTTCTTAGAGGATAATAACTCACCATAAGCTGCCAGTGTAATTGATGACTCACTGCATGCATTTCAGAGCGGGGCGCTGCGGGCTTTTCTCGGGGAAACCAGGGCATATTTGTTTTTATTCAACGTGGAAGCAGCTTCTATTAATGGCAGTTCATCACAATGCGAGATTCACTGAGCCCAACTCACGCCGTATTTCTTATCCCCCACCTGTTCGGTACTTGTGTAATGTAACAGCGCTACTGTTGAATCTAATTTAATAATACAGAAACTGTAAATCCCCCTGCTAAATGCTGCTCAGACTGGAAATCTGTGGATAAATGGCTATTTCTATCAAGAAAGGATTTATCTACAAAACATGTTATCCTCCCGTACGTCCCATCAAACCAGGTTAGATTTCATTAGATTTCACTGTGTTGCCTCCTGAAAACTGTGACACTTGGGTCAAACCATCTTTTGATTGTCCTCAGTGTAACTAGTTCATGTGTGACTGTATGAATAGCTAGAGGCTATTACTTTGCTGAATATGAATAGCAGACCAATTACTTTGGCCCAGATGGAGCTGTGTGCTCCTCAGAGAAAGCCCTATCCTCGCCTTGCACACACACACACACACACACACACACACACACACACATACACACAGTCTTGAGGGCCTGTACTCTCTTGGTGGTGAATATAGCAGGGACATGAAAAGGGCTAATGAGGTGCAGAAGTACAAATTTCTAAATAATAATGATGCTTTGGTAACATTTTGCATCCGTACATGTCTCACCACTCTATTTGACATTTGTGTCTGAGCAACAATGATTTGCTTGTTTCCACAGTGTTTTGATTGCCAGCTAATTGCTTTGCAGTGACAGATAACACACAATGAAATTATCATTTTAATGCATCCAAATCTCAGAGGAGGCAAGTGCACTGTTAAGCATTTCAGCAAACCAAAATTGAGCGAACGGATGCTGTAGTTGAATCTATCTCTGTCCCGGAGGAGCTTTTACTGGGATGTTCCCAAAAGAATCCTATCTCAAACCAAGCCAGTGTAGCTGGCACTCACACACACAGTGGACATATGGTCAATCTCCCATCGTCTGCTGTGCTATTTACGGCCCAGTGGCCTGTCATTTGTTTTGCCTCTCAGAAACCCAGTATGACACCTGTTTGAATTCTCAATAAAAGGTTTTTTGTCACTTAATGTTACTCTG
This sequence comes from Brotula barbata, assembly GCA_900303265.1. Classification (NCBI taxonomy): domain Eukaryota; kingdom Metazoa; phylum Chordata; class Actinopteri; order Ophidiiformes; family Ophidiidae; genus Brotula; species Brotula barbata. Next base: position 9,869 of record OMNV01002531.1, read on the forward strand.
TGCATCACTGAGGATTGTATTTTCTCACGCTATAAATGGTAATGTTTCTGTTTTTGCCAGTGAAAACAGCTGTCATGTTGGCTGTCAAAAGTCAAACAGCTGCATATTTCTGTGTATTAGAAGCACCCGTAGCATCAGGACGTGAATTAAAGCAGTGCACTATTTTCTCTCGATATAATGACAGCTTAGGTAGCAGCATCAGCATTTTCTTCCCCACTCACCCGCCATCCATTTTCTATTTTCCCATACCCCCATATTCATGGGGGGACTGTTTTGTATTGTAAGCTATGCCGTGATTGAAATGTACAACAATCCAAACCTTTGAATATTTGAAACAAAACATTTTGTTTAGTTTAAAACACTCAGTTTTATCACTGTTCCATTAAAGTGCCATATTTAGCCTGTATAGATCCATCCTATAGTCAGCATCGGCTACATTGGTGTCCCTAAAAAAAGATTGTTATATTTGATACAATTGAATTTTGCTTATTGCTTGATAATGCTGTAGGTTTTTACAACATTTCCTGCTGCTACCAGCTCCAATAATTCCTGCGTTATTGTAGCTGCATGGTATCACAATCTGCTCAGCACAAACTATTACGCCACAGGATGGGAGTGTCTGTTGTTCTTGCACAGATTTGATTTGTTCAATACAATGGCTGTAATGGTTGAAATGGTTCCAAAATTATCATATACAATAGAACTACAGAACATTTTAATTAGTTAAATTTAGTTTCAAAGCAATTAGCTGCTGTTTAATCTCCTGGAAATGCTGTATTACACTTTTACTGTTACGCACAAATCGTCTGTGCACGTACAGCCTGTGGTTCCTTATTCATTACTTCCTTACTGACACCACAGTAATGTGCGGTACTGTACTCTCTAATCTACTCTCAAATGCTGTAACACACTTACATAACAATAACAGGGATTCGACTTCACATTCTCGCTCTTTTATGAATTTGACAGTAAATCTTAGGTTCCAGATCAGTGGTTGTTTCCAGAGCAAAACAGATGTTTGCTCAGAGCTTTGTGGACCGTCAGAGGCAAACCCACAGAGCCCAGGGGGCTTTTGTGCCCTGGATGTTGAATCCTATTTTGTAAGTGTCCTGAAATGCCTTCCTCCTCCATAGGCTATGAAAGCAGGAAACAGCTGCAGGCACGATGCACCCAATGTGTCTGCATGAAAAAGAAAGGACAAAACATACTCAGGAATCATGATTGGTGTCTGGAATGAGGTTAAAGATGGAAGAATAGATGAACAGGGGGAGAAGGACTGGTTAGGAAGAGACCAGTATGAACTTGGCCTCGGCCTGTAGATGTTCTAAGGAAGCTTCAGTCGCTTTAAGACAAACCAAGGACCAAACCCAGATGTTCACATGAGCTGTGCTTAGTAGTGTACTTATGTACTTATGCATGAAGTCAGCTCTGTAAATGTTGATATGCCTCAGTCTGCATTATTTTCATTTACAGCCATTGAAATATACTTGTGTTTCATTACATATAGTATCTAGACAAAGGCAGAGAATAATGTGTTTTCTGGACTTCTTCACTAAATGGTTTCAGAAAGGGCCACAAATAATTGTGAATAATGGAGTGTTTTTTTCACGTTCATATGTCCATGTACAGTCTGAAATAGTCTGGCTAATATTGGCCTCGAACACTAAGCTTTGCCTGATTGAGGTCGTAGTCAGATGATTGCATGCGTTAACGTGATCATACAGTACGTTAGTCTGACTAATGGTCTTAGTCAGAGTAATATTGGACTGTTGCTGTGCATGTAAACATAGCTATTAGGATCTATAGATCCATAATTCCCATGACATTGAGTAAAGCCAGCTTCGCTCTTTTTTTCTCTGCGCTTGGATGATCACGCTGCCATCACAGGATCCATAGTGCAACAACCTGTGATGAAGGCTACAGACAGCCATGTTTAGGTTTGGAGAGTCACCCTCAGGCCACAGAGTGCTGAGTCAGTCGCCAGTGACAAGGTCTCCTCGCCCTGCTTTCACCCTGACAGCTGAATTATTCATTAAAGAAGCAAAAAGCACTGGGGACCCTGCTAATTTCTCAGTGGGATTGTTGGCTGTCCTCACAGCAGGCTGTCCAATGAAAAGAGTCACTTAGAGGTAGCATTCAAATGATCTGTGAAGATTTCCCTCAATGTTTTCCTGGAATGTATATCACCCACTGTGCATGCAATTAAAGATGCTCTCAGTGACTCATTGACTTGTGGATGAGCGGATGGATCTTATGTTTCCTGGATTGATATGGCATTAGCTGCTTTCAAGGACTCTGAATGGTCTGAATCAGACCAGGGCAGATTTATTGAGCGCGCCCTCACCACTGGATACATCCACCAGCAGCTTGAGCTGAATTCACGGCTGGGGATTTTGCCAGTTGTCGTCATCAAGAGGGTGTGTCTATGTTCCTGTCCTTTCATAAATGGCAGCAAGCCAGGGAGGCATGCAGAGGTTAACTTAGCATATGACATTCTCTCCAGCACCATATCCCATAATGAACTAAATCGTGTTAAATTAAGAGCGTGCAGGGAGAAAGAGCAGTATCAGAGGAGGATGAGCACAGAATATTACTGTTTTTCATCTCCCAACAATTCTCCTTAAAGCGTAGGAGTGCAGGAATAAGAGAGATCACTGACCTGGATTAGATAATGACATAAAGCTGAAAGTGGTTACTGTTAAACAAGTGACAAATGCTTTGATACATTTCAATGGGAAATACCTGATTTCAACTTTGAAATTTCAATTAAACACTTGTATTTATGTTACGTTATGTTGTAAAATTGCAATTTTTGATGCTACACAGGTTTATGAGTTGTGATGTGTGATGCAACCTTTCCAGAAAATGTCAGAGGGAACAAAAAAAGAAAGAAGATGATGAAAAGTGAAGTGGTCTAAGGACAGGGCTAGGCTGTAGCTTCAATGGTGCACTCCTTGGCCAGATGACCCGACTTCCCGCAGTTATAGCAGTTTAACTCTGCTGCCTTGCTGCAGTGCACGGCAACGTGACCAGTCAGATAAAGGGTCAGTTGTACTGTCACTATATGTGTTCAAAATTGTAATTCTACTTCTATAGATTTAGATTGTTACGGTTTACATTTAATATATATTGTTTTTTTAGGTTAGTTAGAAGTGTAATAAAAGTATAAAGTTGTGTCTCCGTTAAAGTGTAGAAGCTGACCTGTAAACAATAATAATGGGTTATTGCTGCATATATCATCAATCAGTCCTAAGATATAATACTGATTAGTCAAAATTTGTATTTCCAGTGGACCGTTAAATGTTGGTAGTATTGTAAAATCAATTTTTAAAAGTTTTTTTACCTATTTGCATTTATTGAAATAATCAAGAGGCTACCATTTGTGGAGGGCTGTAATTTATTTCTGTATTTATCATTAGCAGTCACTTTGCACAAAATGTTTGTTTCTACAAGGATTTTATTCAAATGACAAAAATCATCTTGAATCAATTAAATTACACCACAATATATGTTATTAACTGTAACTATGACAACAATATATAATACAAATAACAAATATCTTATATATATTTGATTTTGTAGCAAGCCTCTACAAGTGGAGCTGCGCTTGGGAAACAGGAGTGTGTGGAGGTGCCCCGTTTGAATCTGCATACACAATGCGTTTAATAGATAATTATCTATTTTTAGATGCCCCTACTCTGCTTCCTCTTTCTAGACAGAGATCTATTTCCTATTTCCGTATACTTGACACCAAGGCCGATCAGAATTATGACTCCATCTCTTAACAATGAAATTTAACAAGTTATTTAATAGACCTTGATTAAACCCCCCCATGATTATACTACGTGTGGTTCCAATGTCATTGATAAAAATCAAACCACTGTTATAGTGTCAACATTTTTGCAGAAGAAGTGACAGCGCGGACATTAGACATTCATGAGATATAGCACACCCACTTGAAAAAACTAGGTCCAGACATTGTACATGTAAAATCTTTCTACATGAAAGAGTAGATGATTTTATAGTTCTGAAATACCAAAAATGTTTTGGCTTCTAGTTAGACGCTAACGCGTGTGGCCAATATGGATGGACACCTAAGAAAATCAGGGAAAAAAGACTTTTCATTCTATGATTCACTGTTGGGGCTTAAAATGTGACAAGCAGACAGACAGACAAATGCAATCTAAGACATAACCTTCTTGGTGGAGGTATATATTTACAAGGTCATTGCTACCAAAACTCCCACTCCCTTGAGCTATTTGCATGCAGATATTCTTCACTAATATGTATATTACTGTCCTCTCCAGTGTGCAGGTGGATAAATTATGAGCACTTGACTCCTATATGTCTGCTTTTTACTCTGCATCCATTGCCAATGGCGTCGCGTTTCACTTTGAGCAATGAGCAAGCAAGACTGAACAGTGCTGTGCTTTGTATCCAAGGGCATTACATCTCTTTGTCATGATCACTTACACTGCACTCCTGCTTCGCTTTTCTCATTGAATTTCACTGTAATAAGAGACTTTTGGTAAAATGTCTCAGGCATGAATATTCTGGTAATCACTCACACACACACACAGGAATATTTACTGCTCCCAGCGTTCAACCCCCCCCTCATCAATGCCTTTTCTTATGTTTCAGAGAAGATAAGGTGCTCAAGAGCAGCGGCAAAGTGCAGACGCAGCAGGAAATGATAATCTGTTGTTACAGTGTGTTACAACGCTTTCTCTTCTCTCTTTCTTCTTCAAATTCCTTCACTGCACATTTTGTTTCCCATCTGGTTACAGCATATGGACGCTGGAATGCTTGTTTCATTAGAATGTATAGATCTAAGTATTTCTCTCCCAGAGCTCTGTTTGTGCTAATTACACACTCTTTGCCACCTCTTCCTGCTTTAAATATCAGTTTCATAAATACAGGGAGAGTAAGTGCTACACCTCTGGGAGCGGAGGTGTCAGTGGGCGCAAAGCCACAAATCAGATATTTTCTGCAACCTTCTGCCTCTTACACACACACACACACACATACGCGCACACACACAGACACACGCACAGAGGGCGGAAGGGAGAGAAAAATAGAGAGATACATGCCTACCTGTGTAAACACAAGCACATGCACCCACAGCCTCATATCCTCACAGCAACAGATGGGCAGCCTGGAGGCAGAGCCTGGGAGACATTTGTGATGGCAGAACTGCCAATTGATCACTAAGATCAGGTGTGCGTCTATACAAAGCCACCTCCTGCTCTTTTCAAGTATCAGGGTTATACTGGCCTCGGGACAAATGGAGACACAACACAACAGTGGCATCTGTGGCAGGTAATGATCCTTTCAACAAAAATCTGGATAATGACATACCTCGACCATTTGTTGCAGCTAAATCACCGTGGTTCATTCAATGCTACATGTCTGCTCTCCTGCAACAAGTATGGAGGCAATGGAGGCAATTGAAGGCCGTTCGGTTGACCCTGAGACCTTGAGATCAACAGCAGAAATGGAATCAAGCCAGTGGAAAGCATGGTTTGACCTATACTGTGCTCATTATGAGAACAGTTTTTAGATATTTTGTGATTTACTTAGAAGCAGTCAATTTATTCTAGTGAAGAATATTTGTAATCCATCAACTGACAAAGCATTAACAGCTCCAAACATTGAGAAACAAGCTTTATTTGGAAATATTCATTATTGATGCATTAAATGTCCCAGATCCGTGTTAATGCATCAATAACCTAAGAGTCTGACAGGGACCATTCTTCACAATGCCTCACATTCATTATTTACTTCTCCCTTCAACTTACTCTTAATTACCTCCACCAAGGTGGTTACGAGTATTTTTTTTTTATTATTGCAGTATTGCTGCTTTTACTTTACTAAAGCATTAGACCCGCGCGCACGCGCACACACACACACACACACACACACATGGGGTGACGTGACTTGTTGAAGCACAATGTCCTCTTCACTGAGAGTAATCCCTTGTCATGTTTCCTTGCTGTGCCGCCCTGCTACCTCTGGATTCAAACATCAACCAACAGGGTCTCTCCCCTGATCCTCTCTCTTCTCCTCTTGCTTTAGTAAACACGATAATAGCAGTGCTGTGTTCATGTGGGCTCCATGTTAACACTGTGGCTGTCAAAGGCCATCAAGCCCCTTCAAAGGATGATGGTTCTCTGAAGTGGGCTCTCTCGGTAGCAGCCATTTTCCACTTGACTGGCCCCCAACACAAGGGAGACTGGTAGCCCCCAGCAGCTGTGCGAGACTGGTCACTGGGGGTGGGGAGCAGGAGATGAATGAGCTGGATATTAGAGGAGGGGACAGGGCTAATAGCAAGAAGAGAAGCGTCGAGAGGTGTGTCCACATTCTGTCCAAAAAAAGTTGTCTTCACTTTGCCCTCCAAAATAATTCAGATAATGCTACAGTCTTACTGCCAATTTGCTCAGTCACCGCGTTGGACATATTTTGACTCTGTTTACCCACTTTAGTTGACCCATTCATTGTTACTTCTCACCTCATGTAAAAATACTTCAAAGATCTGGCTGGCTATTGTACTCTTGTTGGCATCAGTATAAAGCCAGAGCTTTGTGTCAACTGATGCATTATGTTGTTGAAAGGGTGAAAACTTGGCAAATGTCTTCCACTCCTTGATTAGAAACACACTGCAAATATCTCCTCACGAACTGGGAACAAAACACCATCAAGATATTTTGAGATCCGAGTGTCTCAGTGGATGCCAATATGGGTTTTGAGGCAACACACCGGGTCCAGTAAGGTCTCATTAGGGACAGCGAGAACCGGATGTATTTTCATAAATCATTTCTTGACAGCATATCAAGGTTATGCAGTTGTAATGGCGGTTGTCGGTAGCTGCAGATTGCCTTTGCATTGTCAATGCAAAGGAGCACCAATGGGATTTCTCTAGTTTAGCCGCTACATATGGTTGGAAAATTAGGATGACCTTTTCCCAAACTGTGATAACGATGCCTCCGATATAGAATAACTCACTGAAATATGTGTGTTATGCAGTACTGATAATGCAAACCATTCAAACCTATATGCATCACTATCAGCAGCTTTTGTTATCCTTCCATGATGAGCCCCATACTACCAACAGTGTGGAGGTAATAATTAGCTCACTACAGCAGGGTAACAAGTTTGCACCCCCGTCCTGCTGTGCAGCTCTGTAATTGGTCCCCTCATGTGGCACAGTCAGGCCCCAGAACAAAGGGTTCCCAGAGGGGGGAATCTATGCTGACCCATGCTGAACCCTCCACAACAATGACAGGCAGGAAGCATTTACATATGCTGACAGACTTGTCTCTTCCTAGGGTGGAGTGCTAGGCACTTCATTAAAGCAACATCAATACCTGCTGATAGAAAACGAGGAGTGGGCCTGTGTGCATCGCTGTCTGCTTGAAGACAGTATAGTGAAATGACATGAGGCTGTCACATCCAATTTGAAGTAAATGGAGAGTGTTTATTAAATGGGGTTTGTCTGGAAATTGATGCCAGGGAAGCTGTGAGATGCTGTCTGAGTTGTGCCTCGTGCCTGTCTATAAATCGGCTGCGCGCATCAGCAATTGGCTTACCCGCAATCTGTTCACCTGAAAACTAGCTGCCTTCTGGTTCACTCAAGCAAATTTACACACTTTCTGAATTTGCTGCTTTGCCAGAAACACAACACTTTACCATTGTGTGTGTGTGATTTTACAGCGTGCTCTCAAATGTATCATGCCTGTCTCTGAAACCTGCACGCATGCGGAGGAGAGGATCTTGCAATGTCAGACACAGGTGACATATCTGTCGATTCAGCAGCCAAACTCGGTGCAGGTGGGTTCATTCATTCATTGCATCACGGTGCTGTGAATTCACTCTCTTATCCAGTTATAGGGAGGCTAAATCTGCCTTCCATTTGACACGCTGCTCATTTAGCTGAGAGGCACGGTGGCTGGCTGGGGGACCGGGGGG
>OMNV01002533.1:3411-20289 GCA_900303265.1 Brotula barbata
ACAGTGACACACTTTTAAAAATATATATATATATATATATATATATATTTAGTATATTGCAGTTATGAGCGACAGATACGTGCCCGCATTAGGATGAGGGCAGGGGACAGTACAATAGCCAGGTGGGGTGCTCCTCTTGTCCTTTCTCGCCGCCCCTTAAAACCCTGCAGACTCCACCTTCATGCTGTCTTATTGTGTGCTAATTGTCTCTTTAACTACACTTTCCGGTGGTGGAGCAGGTGTGGAGCAGGGGGTCCTCGTGCTGGCGGTCTTGCAGAAGGTCCATATATGAAGTACCTTGTTAAGCTAAGGTGGTCGATAGCGTCGACGGTGTGTGTGTGTCCTCATTAGCTGCAGGATGTCCCTCAGTAGGAGAGGGGAGGTAAGCAGGCCCTCATCGATGATGAGGTTGTGCATGTGTGTGCGTGCGAGTGTGTGTGCGAACCATCACATTGATCGATCCCACTCATAATCTCCCATGACCCCCTAGGCAGCATGAATTACACCAGTGGCCGGTGGGTTGTGTGCGCATTTGTGTTTGTGTGGCTGATGGAGCGGGGGTGGGGGTCTCTATAATTACAGCAGATGGAGATAGTATCTGAGGGACCTGCACACGGAGGAAGCAGAGTGAGGCCAAGTGGATTAAATCAAGAGAAAGAAGAGGTGTGAAGAAGAGAGAACGGTGAAGGAGTTCCTCCGGTACACAAGTGTTCCCACAACGTTTAACACTCTGCTCAGCTTTACAGAGGAGTCCTGTTTGCTGTTTCCAGGTACAAACTGACATCCATTTGACAGCTCTCACACACACTCAGCTTGTGAAGCAGAGATGAGGGAAAGGAGCCAAAAAAACAAACATAAATAAGACTTTATGAGGTTTATATTAAATCTTTGCAAGCTCAGTGTTTTTATTGCTCCTTATTACTCACTTACTTTATTCTATTAATATCTTATTGCATCCAAAATGACAGTAACTGCATGAAATTAATCAAATTAATAGTACAAAAATTATAATAATTCCCAGTATTATATCGTGTGGCTGTGGAACATGGAGGACTTCATATTGACCAAACCACAAACAGGAAACCACAAAATGACAGAGCCATTTTTTTAAATATTTTTTTTATTTTTTTGGACAGAGTACCTGGGGCGGCACGGTGGAACAATGATAAGCACTGTTGCCTCACAGCAAGAAGGTCACGGATTTGAGACCTGCGCAGACCCTGGTCCTTACCGGTATTTTTAGTGTCTTTGTGGGTGTGCTCCATATTCCCCCACACACACACAGAAACCGTTATGCCACAATTTGTTTTTGTGATGACAGCATCGCGTGTTTTCTTATTATTAGCGATTATTAGTGATTCTCTCTAACGTGTTTAATCTGCTACAGAGTAATACGAGCAGCAGAAATACACATCTGCGATATATAACACGCACATTTATGTAAGATCAAGAAATGAGACTCAAGTTAAACTTTTGATGTGAATTTTTTTACGAGACAGGTCAAGATCAGATGTTCTCCTCGTCTTCTGCTTCAGTCCTTCAGCTCTTCCTGTTAATTTTCTAGTGGAGGAAAGAGGTTAGAGTTATGAAGGCTGTCATATGAGTCGCCTCATATATCAAATGAGATGACCTTAGGCTTGGTGACAGCCAGGACAGGATAGTGTGTAGGTGGGTGTGTAGGTGTGTGTGTGTGTGCAGATGTTTGTTCATGTCATGCTCACCTTGTGTATTTGGGAACAAAGTCCTCATCTGTTTGCACACACACACACACACACATACTCACAAACACACACTTACACACACACACACATAACCGGACTGCATATGCTAATCAGAACGTATGAGCGTGTGGGTGAATCCAGGAAGTTGTGGTACACTGAGGGATATCCTGGGGTATAGGATTACACTGGTTGAAGATTATTATTGATTTGCACACCGAGCTGTCAATCTGTGCTCAGCTCGGGGGCAGAGTGACTGACAGGGATGGGGCTGGGTGGCCTGCAGCCAACCAGAAGGAACCACTCTGCCGAATGGGCAGGGAAGATGGAGGGAGATTGAGAGAGGGATAACACGGAGGAATAAGAGTAATTGATGATTGTTTCAGCAGTGGAGAGAGGAGGAGGCTGAAAGAGAGAGAGAGAGAGAGAGAGAGAGAGAGGAAAGAGAAGCTGATGAATGGGAGATGGTGGAGGAATGAGTGAGAGTAGGATAGGATAGATTGAGAGAGAGGGGTAAAGAGACAAAATACAACAATACATGGGATTTGTGTTTTGTTTGTTTTTTTGTAAGGCCTCGCTCGTGCTCACAGATATTGATGGGGCGTGTTTTTCCTTCGTTTTTTTTTTCCCTCTGCACATAGTTCCGTCATCCTTGTCGGTAACAACTCGCAAAATGTGAAACGATAAAAATGTTGGTTCCGATGAGCGACAATGGATTAAAGCGAAATTTTGCTGCATGCTTTTTCACAATGAACTCCATATTAAGTCAGGGGTCGTCTCAAACTTGCTGTCATTGACATTTTTCAAAAGTCTTCCAATGTGGAATAATTGATCCAAGAAGGCGAAAATGGCACTTGCACACCACGTTACTGTCATCTTCAGATGTCCCCTTGCAGATAGTAGCCGTTTAGAGGCAACCAGTCAAAACCGTGGCTCATTGTAAAGTGCCAAGGCTCACACAAAACAACTCGTTCTTGATTGTACAAGAAGGGTTGAATAAAGAGAACCGAACAAGCCTCTTGGACGAGATTCAAGTATCTCGTATCTTCGTCCAGTGGCCCTCGATTCAATCCTTCTTGGATAACCATGAGCTGGATGACTGAGAACCTTCACAGACGGCTCGTTCTTGAGTGGCTACAATGCTAACATACTTCAAGCCCTTAAAGCGACGTCACTCAAAGCCAAGCCTGCCGAGGAAATTTTTTCTTAGACCATGGCTCAGTCATACAGTTTCCACAACAAAACAAAGAAGGCAACAACCGAGCCCTTTTTGATCCTAACTATTAGTCACTTTAGAGCAGAGCTGAGACATCACATGAAAGGGTCAAGTTCACAGTCAGTTTTTCCTGGGTGCCATTTTTCCATTGTTGTCGTGATGCTAACGTCGGGCGCAAAAAGTGGACATGAAGGTCGTCATTCTAGTTATTGTATTAATTCTTCTATTGTTACTCCTTCTGCTCCTCCAAATGAAACTCATTATGCATAAAGGTGAGATCAAGATGTTTAATCACTGATATTTATTACCTCTCCAGAGACGGTGTTTGTAATGATTGATCAGAGATGACTGATAATAGATATCAGAATAGCGCGCATAACAGACAGAGAGACAGAAAGGAAATGAGATAAGGAGGATCTGGGAGAAATGGATGGTGTCAGCACGGGTTTATCATTCATCATCACAGCATGCACACAGCAGCTAGAATTCATAATACTGGACCGTATAGGTAAAGGGGGAAAAAAACCACATCTAATATTATGATCCTGGAGTAGGGTGACATCTCCGAATAATTCACCTCAAGATGAGCTCGAAAGATAAATCAAGTATAATCAACGTCTTTAATGTGTGACTGGGACGTGCTGGCCGAATGATGAACACTGACACAAACTAGTGGACATACAGGGACTTTAAATTTCTTTTCATGTTGAACTTCTCAGTCAGAATTAACCGTGACACCCTCATCCATCAGGTTACACATCTTTGACAGAATATTGTCATTGCTGCAGTTATGAAGCTGACTGATAGCATGTATTGCACGGAATCCATAAGTTCTGTATGAATAATGTTTTACAGATTTATTTTTAACTTACTCACTCTTCTATATTTCAATCTGAATTTCGTTGTAAGTCCTTCATGTTGACTGAACAGCACATTAAACAGTATCTAAACAGACAAGCAACTCCCAAAAAAACATCAAGTTATCACATCCACATCAAACAAATAAGCAGGCAGTAGAACAAAAAAAACATTATAGCAAACCACAAGGCCAAAAAAACTGAAAATGTGTGAGAAATCTGAAGAATAAACATCTGTAAGTTCAAAGCGTGATCAGCATGACATCATTGTATGTTCTGTACAATGAAACAAGGTCAAAATAGTTTTAAAAGTCACTTACTACTCAAATGGTTTTTTTACATTACAGGCTATAAGGCATAAAATCTATGAGGAGAGTTGAGGTATTTGGTATCACATTACCAACTTTATTGTTGCTACGATGGTTACACAAACACAGACTTTGTAATCTTCATATTTCAGATTACATTCAAATTCATAAAGTCAGGCTTGGCCTTTTAAAAATCTGCATTTAGTGTCTGCCCTCTTAGTGCACATTTGAGCAGATTAAGTACATTAAGTGGACGGTACACATTTCCATTTCAGACATTTAGCCGATGCTCTTCCCCGGAGCGACGAGGAAAAAGATAAAAATGAACGAGGAGGGGGTTTGATATTTTGAAGAGAGACAGACACCTCATCCACATCTCCAGATCCTCTCTGTTGCGTTAATCTAGTTTGTGTGATGCATCAATATCACTACAACTCCGACGCAGAAGCACTTTAATCATACAACAACACACACTCCAACTGTGTTTTTCACACTGGCCTTATTCATGCATTGCCTTCACTCCGTCACACTCAAACACAATCTCGCCGTCTCTCTTCTTCGCTCTCTTTCTTGCACACACGCACACACACACACGTACGCACGCACATACAAACTCACACACAATGCAGACGCAGGCAGAAACAGTCACTCTGATATTATTAGACCCTGCACTTTAGAAAGCCAGATGATTCATGTTTTTATTTGAGAACCATAAAACAATAACGTATGACTGCTGCGCCTGCTGCTGCTGCAGTTTGCTGTCGGGGGACAAGAGGGAGGCTAATAAATGACAGCGGTGATTTCTGCTCACACATTACTCTTTACCATGTAAAATTATCCATATTCATTTGTAGTGACATGGTGAGAAAGCTTTTAATAAAACAATGACAGGTATATTACAGTAATGACCCACGTAAACACACAACTAACATGTGGAGAATATCTCAAATGAAAATAATGTTGGAATGCTGTGGGATTGAATAATCTGTTCTGAAAAAGTGAGGGTTGGGAAATTATTTATGTCTCGGTTGGTCAGTAAGTGACTGAAGTGACATGAAATGAACGTGTCCACAGAATACACCAACAGGGAGTGATATAAAAACTATTGTATGATGACGCTGCTCATCAACAGAACTGTTTGGGGACCACTTTAAAGAGGCAGGGCCACCAAAAAGAGCACAAAACTGTCAGTAAATAGGTTTCTCATTTCATTCTATTTCAATGGCAGCTTACACAGTTACACATCCTTACAGTTTTTTCATGTTTGAGTCTTTTTGCCAGTAGTTTAATGTCCATATGACAGTTCTGTCTTTTTAATTTTGAAAATATTCACAATTTTCTTTCATTGTCATCATGAGCTGAGGGAAACCATTTCAACTGGATAGAATAAGGTTGAAACGTAGAAAAAATGTTGAAAAAATGGGATGGTGTGGATGGATCAGGCCTCTGAATAATTGCTGAAGCTTTCACACACAGTGTAACTGTTTTCTTGAAGCTTTGACTCATCCAGCACACATTATTTGCAGACAGCTGGTGGCTGTCTGCCACACCTCAAGGTGCCTGTGTCACTGCCCAGCATCCGTACACACACACACACACACATTAATGTTGCCACCCCTGACACACACAACCAACATCCTGTCCCTGTCCCCTTGTCACGCAACCCCTAGCCCCACCTCATTCTGTCCCCTGAGCTGTCCCTTAACCTGCCACTTCACCAGCAACACCCCCCCCCACCCCCTGTGTGTGTGCACATTGTTGTTTTTATGTACACGTCTGTGCGTGCCATGGCATGATGTGGGTGTGTGTGTGTGTGTGTGCGTATAAGAGTGTGAGCGTGCTCTAGCGTCTGCCTCTCCCAGCTGAAATATGGCCGTGTCTGGCCGGTGTGTATATCTTCACTGGGCCGTTCAGCAGGAAACCTTGGTCCCTGCTGATGGAAGAATCACAAATAGCTGTGAGACACAGCGGTCCACGGGATCACAAACAAAATAAAAGAAGCACTGCAGTCAGGGACAATTATGGGCCGCGTTCAGTTATTGTTGGTCAGTTTCTCATGGAAGACTGACATTGCATCCGTCCATAATGGAATCCTTTTTTTAAACGAGTCCAGCTTTGTGTCAGCTCCAACTCTCGTGCCTCTGATACGGAGGATACGACTTCATGTTTCTGTTTCGACTGCATTGGGATGGGGAGAGTTCGCTAAAAATCTTGTTTATGAATTCGGATTGTTGGATTTCTGTCATATTATTGCTAAATAATTAATAAAGCTTTGAAGACGATGCAGTTCAAATCAATGTTTGTGTCTTCAGCTGTTCTGTAGCAGTGCTGGGGGATAGGGTGGGGATAGTGACAGGGAAGTTGGGGATGGGGATAGAATATCGTCACCTATGCAACTCTGTAGTTGCTTGGTTTTTGTTTGTTATAACAGGATTTTGACACAAATCAAATCCTTGTTGGAATGGTGGGGCATGGTCCTAGGAGGAAAATCACCCAATTTTGGTGATGATCCTGATGGAGAAGTAAGAATTTCCAGGAATTTTGAAACTTAACAGTACAAGAAGAATTTTGTCCTACAGTCTAACAGGGTGACAGTGGCTGTGTCATTTTTACACGCATGTGAGTGCAAAACTCTTGGCAGAAAAAGTGCCGCTGTCAGATATTTAAACATTTTAATCGTCCCCGTGTGCTGGAACGGCTCATCCTGGTTAACGGCGAAAGCTTGTTGTGTTTTGCTGCGACGTGGGATTGACTTCCTTCCTCGCTCCGTGTATGCACCGTTCTCATTAGTGCCATGTTTGGCTTCTAAAGCTTTGTTCAAGAGCACTTGACGGGTCGCCGACTGTTAAAATCTAATGAGAGCGCTGCACAGTAATCTTCGATGTGTCACACCGGCTCTCCAGTAGCACAACGACAACTGGAGGATGATTGCGGAGGATTATGTAGAAAATGGACCCACTCAGGTAAAGTCCCCTCCAATCTCTTACTCCCTGCTTGGAGTGGACCGGAGCCTCGTCGCCTGATGAAATCAATTATCAGTTTCCTCAATCAGATCACACACCGAACGGCGACGGTGGATAATAGAAAGAGAGCCCGTCCCTGTGAAGACGCCTGCTTGCAAGACAAAATCAAGGAAGAATGAATTATTCTGTTTGGAGAGGAGGAATGAGGTAATTCTGTTTGGATGCATTTAATGAAATGCAGGCACTCTCACACACACACACACACACAGACACTGGAGCTGTCAAGATATTGAACCAGTGAGGCCTTAGATGCCTCCCATGGCTGTTTTAGAAACAGGATGCACCAATCAGCCTCAGGCTATTTTCTATGCGTGTCTCTTCATTGTGTGTGTCTGAGAGTTTGCCTGCGCAACCGCATACACGCATATTCAAACACCTTTGTATTTTATGTATTGTGTTTTTAAAAATCTGAACCTGTGTGCGTCTAATTGCATACAAAAAAATCTCTTTTGAAATGATTCCACTGCTGTTACCCATGTGAGAGGTAGAGGGCGCCCTTCTCTTCGCTCACCGACTGATAGACAACAGTAGCCCCCCTCCCTCAGCCTCCAGGCAGCCAGCAGGGCCACTGGGCCAAGGCCAGCCCAGCCCTACAGCCATTGAGATGGGCTCGGACGCCCCAGGGGAGCAGAGACGGACCCGAGCTGTGGTCAGCCAGAGCTGGGACAAAGAGCCGGGATGCTGAATGCAATCTGACCCTGTCACTCACTCAGAGAGAGAGAGAGAGAGAGAGAGCAAGAGACAGGAAGTACAGTGGAAGATGTGACGGGAGAAAGAGGTACAGAGGGGAGAGAGCAGAAGTACAGGAGGGAAAGAGAGAAAGAACGAGAGAGATCCCACCAAGTACATCAATGGGGAAAATTTTGAATTATTTTGGGTCGGTGCGAACACGTCCCCACGTTGTAGATTTGGTGCTAAGTGTAAAAACGGAAGGTCGGAGGCACGGCTGCAGTCTGGGCGCTGAAAAGCCATTCTGTGAATTCTGTTCTTTAAATGGAGAGAAATATTGATCTGGCTCAGCTGGCCCTATAGTGCTGTGTGTGTGTGTGTGTGTGTGTGTGTGTGTGTGTGGGCGTGCGCGTGCGAGCATGCGTGAGTGAGGCTTTGTCTTTTAGTACCCAGTGGGGGTGGTGGTGGTGGGTTGTTACTATGGATACAGCCTCACCCCCACACACACACACCCACCCACTCACCCACCCACTCAACACACACATACACTGCGTCACGTATATCCCATCCAAGGCTGAAGGTGTAAACTACACGCACACATGAACACACAGATGTAGAAATCTCTAAAGGTGTTTCTGGACGTGTCACACTCATGGCTACAGATAAGGTTAAAAACTACACCCTCGGGCTACACACACTTTGATGCGTTTGTGCACACGCATCCACACCCAGACACACACACACACACACACACACTCACATCCACACGTGCACTAAGATCCTTGGAAACAGACAATCATGGTGGAAAAAACGACAGAACACTAATGTGCGACACAGACACATCCCTCATCATTTCCTTTCAATTTACCCTCTTTGTCTCGTCCACCCTCTACACACACACACATATACACACACACACACACCCTCACACCATTTCATGCTCATCCCTAATATACCATACAGATCTCGTGTACCTGCGTCCGCTGACATACATGTGCACACATATATGCAGGCACACGGAGGTGCCGTCTTGTGTTTTGGCTTCAGATGTCACTGTACGTGCAAATATATGTCCAAACACAGATGCACATACACACCTGTCTTGTGGGAATGAGACATGAGGAGAGGAGATCAAAGTGGTTTACTGCTGGGTAACTGATATAAATACCCCTCATTACAATGGTGACAGGGGTTTCTTCTCGTCTTTGGTAAGATAGGATCGTTAGGACAACACACACACACACACACACACACACACACACACACACGCCCAATAGACAGTATACAGCCTACAAAAGTTGTCCTTGTATACAGGAATGTAAAGGGAAATTCAGAGGCACACACATACACACACACACACACACACACACACACACAAACATGTCCACTTTATCACTCTATTAAGTGATGTTTGGTATTTGACCCATTAGCTCCTGGAACCTGATCCAGCCCGCCCACCACCTCCCGACTTATTAGCCTGGTGTGAGCTCAGTTCATCTGGCTCCGGTTACCCCTCTAATCTCATTGGAACACTTTCGCCATGGCTAGCGGATGCTTGCATGTCCGACAAACAGGCCAGAGTCTAATAGCTCCACGCTTTGTGTTTACAGTTTGTGCGTGCACGTTTGTGTGTACCCGTGCACAGAACAATAAGCGTATGGATCTGTTACTGAACAGTGAGGACAGAGTTTGGGAATGTGATGTTGAAAAATGGTTTGCGTGTATATGTGTGTTGAAATAATATTCTAGTTTACAGGATGCAATTTCCCCTTAATATGCCCGTCCTAATGTAATTTGGCGTCTATGGAGTGTCTGTCCGCCGGGCCGGGCTGGTGTGTGTTTCTGCTGACTGCTTCTGTTTTGTGTTTATATGGATGAGTGGCTCTCTGGGCATTATGCATC
Organism: Brotula barbata; assembly: GCA_900303265.1. Classification (NCBI taxonomy): domain Eukaryota; kingdom Metazoa; phylum Chordata; class Actinopteri; order Ophidiiformes; family Ophidiidae; genus Brotula; species Brotula barbata. The sequence goes on from OMNV01002533.1 coordinate 13,105, forward strand.
CTTTTCAGCATTTAAAGATTATGTGTACGACGGCGGCAGAAGCATTAGACAAACAAGGAAATATGTCTTTGATTAAAATATCTTTCATCTCTTTATTGATTAAAAGTTTCTATTCTACATTCTATTAGTTTGCTAATAGAATGTCTCTGCCCGCCCCCCCATGTCCCCTCTCCCACTGCTGGGTCTTTCTATGCGTTTATTTTTTTCAGTTCCTCTTTGTAAACAAAGGATAAAACAAAGTGAATATTTAAGTGTTTCATCTCCATAGCTGAACTAAAACTAAACGTAGCAAATTAAAGCCATATCTAATCATATCATAATCTGCAAAATTAAACATTTTCTAACTTTTTTTTTTTTTTTAAAGTTCACATCCATACAGTACTACCAGGGATTCGATTTGTCACTCTTGGCTGTGAATCTAATTCCAAAATAATAATAATAATTGTTTTTAAATCGGTTCTTCAAATGTGTTTATTTATTTTTTAAAATTCTACACGAAGCTAGTTTTCCTTTCAAATTTGTCAACAATTAACATTGTAATTAGTATTTTTACAATGAAATAATCAGTCCTGAGAATTAACTTGTTTTTGTTACTTAATACAAAAGTATCAGACATTTGTGTGTTACAGCTTAAGAAATGCAAACATTAAATTGAACGTCTGGTATTTTTACATTTTATAAACTAAACAATTGCTATTGTAGTCAAAGTAATGACTTAGTGCCAACACTAACACTGACATCCTGGACATATGCTAACTAACTGATAAGAGAACACTATAAGCTCCACCCACACACTAGATGTAAGATAGGAAAAACATACAGTATGTAAGAAAAAAGTGTCACTTCCTGTTTGTGCTGTACGTACTGTAGATGAGCATTATGTAAGAGATGGTTGACACAATTAAACCTCACTTCCCAACAGTGGTTTGATGATCTCTGGTGGTTCCTAGACATCAGGGTCAAGCCCTGTTGGTACCTCATTAGTCAGGTCACAAGAACAAGCTAGGTGAGCAGCTCGTTCATGACCTGCATGTCCTTAAATCAGGTTAAGGAAACTCATGTCAAGTTTCCCTGTGTCTCCGCTGAGGACAAAGAGTGACAGAGGAGGAATAATAAGCAATGAGTGTGATATGGTGTGTGTGTGTGTGTGTGTGTGTGTGTTGTGTGTCTGTCTGTGCATGATGAGGAGAAACTGGGCTCAGGCTGAATGAGAACAGATGGAGATGTGCTCTTTAATTAACCCTGCAGAATCACAGGGCTGAAAACAGGCCTCGGTCCGTGAATAACATCCAGCACATCCAGGGTGTGTGTAAGGTGCAATGTTAGTGTATAGGAAGTGGGTGGGTGAGTGTGTGTGTGTGTGGAGTCTGCTGTGGAGTAGCCGGAGCATCGACCCGTTCCCCCATCCCCCTTCCCTAGAGCGGGGCGTTTTATTTCTCATTAGCGGGCAGCAAACTGCTGGGGGATGAAATTTGCTAACAGGAATTAAAAGTGCATTAACACATCTGAGAGATTCATTTCTGCTAATAGTTTTATTAGTGCTCTGACCTTTCAGTTCATTAGAGGACTGCGAGAGGAGGGAGGGGTGGTGCAAAGGAGGAAGGGGTGGATAAAAGGGTCTTGGGGCTCACTGTACTCGGGCAGACTTTGGATTTCGGTGGCATCGCAAAATGGACACGTGGGCACCAAGTGATCTCAGTTGTAAAACTTGACCCTGTTTGTGCTGTGGTGGCTCCCTCTATTATTGTAACAGCCCTACATCTGCATACACCCGTATCCTAAAATTGTGCCCTTTTGCAGACGTGCCCGGATCTTCCTGCTGCTGCTGCAGCAGTGCTGTAAGATGGCGCCTATTCACTTTCAGTGGCCTGATGCTCACCTTCCTCTACTCAATTACCAGAATTTATAACACAATGTTTTTCAGGTCTGTTAGCGCTTGAGTGTATCACTTATCCAGCCGGTTAATTGTTTATGAACTGTGCCCTCCCCTCTTCTCAAATGAAGTGAGAGAGCCAAGAAAACAGCAGTGTGACAAGAATGGCATTTGGAGGAGGGGCACAGGTCAGAATAGTCAACATTGTTTTAACGATGAAGTCAGTCAATCAAGTCGAACAGTCGCTTGCCGTGTTCCTCCTGGATGCCATAGGTAGACAGTGAGATAGCGTTTGAATTTACCTTAGCAGAGAGGGCAGCTAAACGGGAATTAATGTTGTTTTCTTTCTGTTTTATTGGAAAGCAAGTGAGGCAAGTTACAGTGCAATTTGCTTTCCCCTGTTCCCTATAATTAGCACCTTACAGAAATGAAATAACATTGACAAGAAGGTCAATAATCCTGATCTATAGTGAAATTAATCCTGCTATCGACACAACAAGCAAACAATACAATTAAGAGCACAGGGAGGAGACGGAGGGGAAAAGGAAATAGAAGAGAGAGAGCAGGTCTGAGGGATAGGATGTGTTTTATCTCTTGGGTTCACTGTGCTGAAACCCTATGAAGGTTTCTAATTAATTCATCCATTGTTAATGAAGGCAAAGCGAGGAACCAGGGATTATACACGAGGAGAGGAAGGAACACAATTAGAGATACCAGGCTAATGATTGCTTTTTTAACTTGAAGTTGTTTCTCCTTGTACTTAGTTGACTGGCTGGCTTACATTTATTGGCCATTTAAAAGGAGTTTAACTGCTCCTGCATGCCAACACACAGAAAGATGCGTGGAAAGGTGATGAAAAACTTTCTCCTTGTTAAACCGTTGATGCCGCGGAGACCATAGGATGACATTGTACGTCGTTGCACAATTTACCGGTGATTATTATCTATTGGCAGGTGAAATTTAGGACAGTTAAAAAAAGCCACCAGACACTATACTGCAGTCTGGATGTATAGATCTTCAGAAAAGATTCGAACTTAGGGGTTAAGATAGTTACCATCCAAACCACCATTTCTAGAATTTCTCAAGACATAATTTCTTCGAATGTACGTATGTGAAATTCCAACAAAACATGAACTAATGAATGAGACCTTTACTTTTTATTTACCTCTCCTCATCACCTGTTGGACTAATGCAAACCTAACCACAATACAGTACTGGTACACATAAAAATAAACAAAAATAAAACATGGACCTGTTAGCGCTGATCACCCAAGTCAAACCTGGGTCTCAGAAGCATTACTCCCACATCTTCAGAAAACGTTCCAGTATCAGCCTATCGTCACCCATCAGCCTATCGTGCCACTGACAGAAGGGGCACGGTGCTGTTTCCAGCTGAGTGCTTTTAACTGGCGTTTGGACTGGCCTGGGGATCCAGAGGGGAGCAGAGGCCAAGAGTAGTGGGCCGCCGAAAGGATGGTGCATCTGAGTGTCGGAGGGTGAAGAAGGATTGCCTTTCAAGAATTACGAGCCATTAAATCAGAGCCTGGAAATCTCAAGGTTCCCCAAGACTGCTGCACAAGGAATCTAGGGCTGGAGAAATATTGTTTATGGTTTAAAAGGCCTGGCGATGGATTTATAAAAGAAACATTCATCATTGCAGGAAAACGGAACAAAACATTCCGGAAATAAATACTCACCTTATAGGTATACTTGTCACCCAGACAGCACAATAACAAGTGAATTGGGAGGGAGATCCTTCATTTAGTGGCAGCTGGCCCCTAAACCCGCGCCGTGTGAGTGAATGTGTGTGCATGGTTACACGAGCGTGTGTGTTCTTGTGTGAGTCCATGGACACATAACACAGTAGCTGTAGTGCTGTGTGTCTGTGTGAATATGTCTTATTATTTTATGTTGCTGTGTGTAATCTATATTATCAGTCTTTTGATCATATTATTGTTTTCATTTGCATATTAAATAATATTAATAATAAAGGCGAGGATTCGTATACAAAGCTTTTACTTAAATGTTTGGTTCAACATTCATTTTGGCATCATTTCCCACCAAAAGTGCCAATAAGAGTGCATCCTCCAGTAAACGCAATTACCAGTATTGATTATTTTCAGGCCACCCATCCTTGGAATAGACAAATATGCCTTTACTGAAGTAACATTTTACAGGAAGATGATGGCTGTTGGTCAGTGATCTGACCTTGAGACAGTGTAAGAAATCCATGCTCTCAGCTCAGTGCTGTCTGGTACAAAAGGCACACAGAACAGGTAAACACGCTGCTGTTACGCCCAGCTGTCCCTCAGTTATTTGATATTAGCGTTTTTGCTGCTTCTGCTTTTTGTAATAGCGTAGGTGATCTTGTTTCATGTTACAGATCATGCAATATTTTGTTAGCCCACTCTCCCCCTTCCTCTTGCTTGTAGAACATTGCACTTTGAAGTAATTGAAAATACAAATGTTGAAGCCTGTCTGTGCTCTGCTATCATGGCAGTGATTCCTTTAGAAAATGTTCTAGGCCTGCTGGCAACTAGCTGTAGGGGTGTGGCTTGTGTCCAATATTTTTGGTTGTGTATTACTCCTGCGGTCCAACATTTTTGGTTGGTTATTTACATTTAAATGACTCCAGACAAAGTGATCACAAGGAGAGGATGACTTCAGAAGCTGCATTTATTGCAAACAAATAGCTTTAAAAGCAATTATGTCACACTGGAAGAAGTTAAAGCAAACGACAGAAATTATTTGGAAAATTACTTGGAATATAAGTGGTTCCAAACAGAAAAATACATAAACAAATACAGAAAAAAATCCATATGATAAATTATGATACAGTCACATGACTGTTAAACCACTCAGTTGTAAAACAGCACATATTAGCTCATCATGAACACAGTGTGTGAGTCATTCCTGCACTTAATTGAATTTTCACCATGGCATGGTGGAAACCTCTGTGATGGTCCACCTGGCTGCTTATGGTCAACATTCCTACAAATCAAGACTCTGTCAGTTAAAAAGGACATTTGTGTTTATTAATTGATGCTTACCGAACCATCATCCATATTAGAACAAAAATGTAAGAGAAGTAAATTTCTGTTTGTTTTAAAAGTATCTGATCAACAAATTGGAAGTTACCAAGGGTAGTCTGGTACAACCATGGGCTATATTTGGGGTTTTTCAACCACTCTTTGTCCTGTGCAGGATTTGGATGGACTACATTTCTAAATTGACTGCATTTCTACAGCATTTTTTTCCAAAGCGCTTTACATTGTTTGCCTCACATTCACCCATTCATAGACACATTCACACACCATTCAAGGCCCACGAATATATGTCCAAACGTTGACGGAATATAATTTATGAATTTCTTTCTTTATTTTTGAAGTACAAAATATGAAATAATCAAAGAATATGTTGCAAATGCAAAATGTCACATGTATCAGTGGAATTTAAAAAGTGATGCACACAATAAAATCAAAACTTGGTAACTAGCAAAAATCATGAGTACACAGGATTCAGAAAGTGAAATTCCTTGATTGTTCTATGTTACATTTTCCCCCTCCGCACAGGGGAGCTCCCCCCCTCAGAGATAGCACTTGAGGGCAGGGGGGGTGGTTGGGGCACTTGTGAAGTTATTGACTATTAAATCTATAAGATTATTCATATTGACTGAAACTGATGAATGAGGATTTGATCAATGCTACTCTCTTATACACACTAGTCCTCTGGGGAATTTGTTACTGGGGGAAGTGTCTATGGAAAGAAAATGAGAGCACAGGAAGAAATAGACCCAAAGAGCAGATGAGAAAGGGGCAGTGACAATGATGGAGTGCCACGACAGGAAAACCAGTGTGGGAGAATTCCCCATTTGAACTGCCTGTGGAAGTGTGTGTCAGGGCTACATATGTGGGTGTAGAGATAAGTGTGTGAAGGCCTAAGTGCATGTGAAAATCAGGGTTCATATGCATGCATATACAGTATGTATTGCTATGTCTGTTCATATGTGCATGTTAGAGTGAGCAAGAAAGAGAGAGTGTGTCTTTGCCTCTCAGTGTCCAAGAAGCTAAGGTGCTGACAGTCAGCGGGCAGAAGTGTGTATACGTGAGCCTGTGTGTGTCTGTGTGTTTGATGGATGGGCTGGCAGGGCAAGGCCGAGGATAAGAGTGCAAACAAACTGGGTAATAAATGAGAGCGACAGAGCAGTGGTGATGGGGCCCACTCCCGAGCTCCTGATGCATGCCGACCAGCACAGACAGCCATTTGTATTGGAGAAATGAGGAAGCTGTCACTGGGATGAAGAGACAATGTTCGGTCCTAAAGAGAGAGAGAGTTCTTTTTCTTTTCCACTCCCTCGGTCTCTATCTCTCACACACACACACACACACACACACACACGAAGACTTGCACTGTGGATTTCAGCTCAGTAGGGGACTAATCAGGGCGAGGCAGGGAGCTAATGTAGGCCATAATGAGTGGAACTCTCAGTGACACATCACACACCACTAGCTGTGTTAACGGGAAGCACAGTGGTGGAGCTGCTGCTTGTGCCACGCTCACGTATGCGCACACACACGCACACACACGCACACACAGAGGCACAAACACAGGTGTAACTCCCAGCCAGCATCCTCATCCATGTAAAGTCACCAGGGGATAGGGGTAAGTTCAGGACAAAGTAAAAAGGAAGAGAGGAAGAGGGAAGGAAAGGAGGAGAAGGCGACGTTCGGATGAAGCTGAATCAAGTTTATCAAGTTTATTTACTCATATACTGTCATTATGAGACTTATAGTTGATATGTTTCTATGTAGTTAGTTGCTTGAAGTGTGGGAATGTATAAAAACTGACTGTGCTCCTGTAGTTTAAACAGTGTATGAAGTAGTTTGACAAAGCTCCACCCAGACCTCCTGTAGTATTGAATTACTGCTTACACATTCACACATCAATATTTTAAATCTGAAAGTCACCCAGCATCGCTGCTTTTCATTTGAGACTCTAGTATTATTAATTGGTTATTACATTAATTACATCAAATGCGTCCTGGGTCCTGGGTATGACCTTAAACTACATCCAACCTGGAGAGGGATGGGCACCGCCAGGTTTAATTGCCCAAGACACACCACATGATGACAACTACAGCTTTACCCATACCGGCTCGGTCGTCACCCGGGTCACCAAGGACCGCGCTTACCGTTGGCCACCAGGACGGAGGTGAAAAGTGTACTACTGGGAAACTCCGCAGGTTCCGCACTAGAGACAACATAGTTGTTGGAACATGGAATGTAAGAACACTAACTGCTGATGGGAAACTC
>OMNV01002535.1:10503-35691 GCA_900303265.1 Brotula barbata
GTGGGTAGTCTGAGGCATTCCTGAAATGTTCTTGCTACTTTCCTCACACCCCTTGAATAAACCCATCAAAGCCCCCCCCATCTCTCTCTTACACACACGCACGCACACACACACGCGCGCACACACACACACAAAGTTCTTCTACCCAGTCAAGGGTATGGAAAAACCGCAGCACATCTTATCACAAGTAGATAAGCAGCTAAGTTATATCCTGACCTCACAATAACACATAATAAGTCGATTTAACCCCGACGAGTACAGCACCCATGATGTTCTTTGGCTGAAATGTACACAAATCACATTTGTTGTAAAAGCACTACAGCCTTCTGTCTTATTAAAACATTTTTGTCTAAAAGTCTAAAAAGTGAAGTCGATGAAGTAAAGGGACATTTTTTGATAGAAACAAGCACGGGTGTGTATCTGAAACACAGCACTAACACATTTGCCACTCTGTTAGTATCAAGAAAAATAATTATCCTCAAAATACAGCATGTTCATGTGTACAGCAAACATATTCAAATAATCTCACCGTGCTGGCTGATTTGTGTTGTGTATCTTGTGTCGAGAAAGACATTTTTATGCTTGAAAAAATGTTAATAAAAGACACATTTTGGTTGACATTTGTAGAATGGAGGAGTTACTTTCAATTCCCTCTTGAAACTGAAAGAGGCAACGAAAAGCAGAGCAGAGATTATTATTTATATCCAGCTGGCAGAGACGACCGCATCGCTAAGCTTTTCATTCACAGGAGACGCGGAAGGGTTAAAGGTCTGCGTGCAGCCTGGACTGAATGTTTGGCCTCCTTCAACAACAGACAGGGGCGTTGGTACATTGTTTGGCATAGTATGTATGATAAGTGCAGGCTTAAGTGTGTGTGCATATGTGCCTCATCTGTGCCATTTCAATGATTCATCTGCCAGCTGATAATTGCCTGTTATTTTTTGTGCTCTACATACACAATTACTCCACACAATGGTAATCATGAAAGCCTGGGAGTGGAACTGGGTCAAAAGTATGAAAAACAACAGCTACCACGGCTGAACAGAGCTGAGCAGCACCTCCTATTGGTACGCAAAGGTCATTGACACGCAAGTGAATAATGTGAAGTGTGGTGCAAAATTTAAAACTGCTCTGAAGCCAAACATCTGAAATATGCAGGAAGAGGTCATAACTCTTTGGGTCATGTGACAAGACGCTGGATAAAATTCACAGAAGGGGAAGCAATGAAGAAGCAAAACAACATGCACCACTTCCTGCTTCCTCATGTATTTGTGCGGTTATCATTTCCTGTGTTATTGAATGTGTGTGTATTAGGATCAGCATTTAGACCTATAATGTGAATTTTGTTGGCTTTGTGATAACGGGGCATCCTTAAAACCAGTGTGAAACTTCAGAAATGATTTGAGAGAGAGAATCGAAAAAGTTCTGATCGCATTTTCAGTTCAAAGTTGTCGTTGATGTAATGTATTTGGTCCAATGATGGATCGTGCCGATTGAAAGTATGGAGTATTGAAGATTCGTGGGTGGTCTCACTCATTAGCTGGCTACACACTGCACTGATGGAGGCCACTTTCTACCGTGTTAAACTCCTATCTGGGAGGTATGTACATGTTACAACAGACCAACAGTGGAGAGAAACCAGCCCGTCCTACTTCCTGTCTCGGTCCTTTATGCAAACGTATTCAAACAGGGCCTTCCTCTGCGTTGACCCGGTGCACTGGGGGACACAGTGTGACTGCGGGGGCAGAGTGACCCTCGATTTAAGCCAGACATCATATTCGTCCCTGGACATACGAACAACGTGCTCCCTGACAAGCTGACAGAAAGATACATAGAGAGAGAGAGAGAGAGAGAGAGAGAGAGGGAGCGAGAGAGAGAGAGAGGGAGAGAGAGAGAAAGAGGGGGAGGGGTAGATATTCAGTTATTCAAAAGTCAAATACCAGAGCAATAAAGGCAATAAAACGTGAGCATTAAATTCTTCCTCTGGTAACTCCTTTTACAGGAAAGGCTCAGATGAATGACGTAAAATCAAGGGATGAGCTTTTTATCTCCAGTCACAAGAAACAATAAAAAAAGTTTGCAAATGAGCTCAATCTCTCTCACCTCACATTAATTCCAGTACTGTGAACATTCTCATATTGGAATATATTTTTGCATGTGTATGTGTATATTTACGTGATGCTGTTTCTAACATGTTCCAACCCACAGACATGCATATAAATGAGCTCACAAAATCTTTGAATGAAACGATGTACAAAATACGTGCAGATGATCACAATAGCAATAACTCAATGCCTCTACAATGTCAAAACAAACAACAACAAAAAAACTTTGTAAGCCTCACAATGGTAGGAAACTATGTAAATCCAATGAAAAATACAATTATGTTGCCATAGAAACAGCTTCTGAGGGAGTGTAATGTTCATAGAGGGCATAAAAGAAGTTATTTTGTTTGGATATAATAAAGGTTGAGAGTGCTGACACTGCAAAAACTGAAAATGATCTGCTGGCACCCAACCAAAAACTAACAACGTGTACAAACACATACACACACACAGCAGTGCTGAGCCAGAGATATGATGAGAGAAAAAACTAAGAGAAAATCGCTGCTGGTCTCCATCCCTCCCCACTGACCCTCTGAATCTCCCCACCATCTTTACTGTCCCACCCCCACCAACCTCCATGTTTCATTTATCAGTTTGCGTCCTGTCATTACACCGTCAGCTATCTGCTCAAAGAGCCACGTATAGCCCCTCATCCGGGGCCCGAAGGGGCGTGTTCAGGGGGTCTGGAGTCTGTTAGTCCTGGCCCCAAGGCTGCGTGGTCTGAAATTGATGGTTTGGAGGGACTGACTGGGTCTACTGTCTGGCTCTGTGGGGGGAGGATCACAAGGGGTGAGGAAAGTTAAAAGTCTGACTCCCACTCATTTAGATTTACCAGCTACTCTGTAAAACCAAATCTCTTTCATTCCCACCTGGACAGCGTGGAAACGCATCACAGGAAATGACTGAAATAGGTAATAAATCCGTCCTCACGGTCAAAACAATCAACGCTGTGCATTTTACTACTGACTACAATCTAAAGACTAGGACCATGCGCAGATTTTTGCAGTCTTTAAATCCAAATTTATTTGTGATGGCCTCAAGCTGAAAGCCAGATTTTATTCTCGTGCTGGTTAGATCAAAAACTTCTTTCTTAGTAAGCATCCTTCTTAAAGTCCAAGTGACGTTACTATTTCTATTTCTACAGCTGTGAGAGGTGTGAGAAACAATGTTGTTGAAGCTCTTTTACAGTACATAGGTACCAGTTTCCCGTAACTGTTTCCTTGGGGTGACCTATGGTGTGAGGACTCTTTATACCTCGATGGCCACACACAGCTCAGGCAGACACAGCTCCCACGGCTCCAGACCACCGAGGACCTTCAGGAAGCTTAGCGGGCGAACTCTGATCTTTGGCTGGTCTGCAAAACCACTCAGCTTCTCCAGCACCCGGCTCACCGCTCGCTCCTTGCACACCTCCACGGGCAGGCCGTTCAGCAGAGTGGACAGCCTGAACGAAAAGACAGCACCGGTGTTATTTGGGGGCTATCTCTTCAGTTTTTTTTTCAGTATTTCATCACTGTGATTGTTGACATGTGCACGTTTATTAAATAACATTTTAATTACGTGCATGCACGCGCACACACGGCACATAAGACATACTGTATGTGCGCACACTGATGCACACTAGCAAACAAACGATTTTAGCTTTTTAGTGTTATAGTGATAGTTGTATTTCGTGTATATCCACACAGATTTTGGTTTTACGGGTAGTGTGACAAAATATTGCTGCTTTTGGGTGAAAATGTCAACTGATATGTATGAATGTATTTTTCACTACAAATGTAAGGATGTAAATGTAACGGATTTCTGCCTCAAAATGATAGAATTTCAGTTACTGAATCTTGTAATGCATCGACATAGAATGATTATTTTATAGAATTAATAGCTGATGAAAGTTACGGTAAATGGACATTTTCCAAAGTGCTTTTCAATGTTTGCCTCACATTCACCCATGCAGACACACATTCACAAACCCACAGCCAAGGTAACCATGCTAGGCCCACTTGTATGTCAGGAGCAATTTGGGGTTAAGGTCTTGTCCAGGGACCCTTCGTTCACTAGGCGATCACTCTCGCCCCCTGAGCCGCACCACCCCCAGTAGTTAATAGTTAAAAGACTGCCAGGCTTTTACTGGCAGTGGAATATTTTCGCTTTGACACTTGACACATATACACACGTGCTGTCTGGCTTAATGTCTTCACCAGACTGCATACCACATATTGTTGCTGTGATTGTTGTTGTTGTTGTTGTTGTAGTTGTTGTTGTCTGCAGCCCTCTCGCTGGGCACAGTCTCTGTGCACGTTGCCGGGGTTTCGGAGGAAAAAGTCACACGATGGGTGGCTTGATGAGATTCCGTCCTGGGACACCAGGCTCGATATTTGTGGAGGCTGCGAAACCTCTCCCTGGATTTCACGAGCAAATCAGAAACCAAATGGAAGAGTCCATAAGAGCTCACCTTCACTTTACACAGTATAGTTCTTGTATCCAAAGTTTATGTACACAGAGTTACATAACAGAGTAAACGTGTTATATAAGCAGCTGTCCCTGTGCGGGAGAAGTATAGATCACTTTCTGTACACTCACAGTCACACAGTGTGGCAAAGACAGGCTACAGGCCGAAGCAACCAAGTCTGATGATGAATGGATGAATAAATATACGATTTAAGATTTGAGAATTATAATATTAGGATTCACAGTGATGTATATGGATAGATCATTGTCTCCCATAGGATAAGCACTGAGGAGGATTTCACCAAATGGGTTGTCAGACCTGGCTTTGAGTTCCAGGGTGTCCACGTAGTTTTGGGCTTTCTCCTCCATCTTCTCCTCAAAGGCCGCTCTCAGCTGCTGCAGCACATAGGCCTTATGGGAGATTATTTGGCCAGATGCCGACAGAGGCTCGACGGTGCAGCTGGATGTAGAAAACCCAGAGTCAAACACTTACTGTTACACTTCATCCATTTATTAGTTTGTTTGTGTCTAGCTACATTCTACAATTCTACATTCTGTTAGACTCAATAATTAATGGCTTATTAATGTCAAAGGCCCATTAAATGTACCCAACGTCCTCTAATAACCCTGAGCGCTGATGTGGACTACCAGGGTTCACAGGTTCTAACCTGACATTCCATATGTCTCTGATCGTAAATTTTTGCTGAGTAAAATCGTTTGGTTTTTTTTGGTGCAGCTTCCAGATGACAGCTCTTTGGTAGTCCAAAAGAGGCCCTGGTGGTGATCTAGACTAGAAAGAATTCAAACTGCATGGCTACTGTATATATGCGTATCAAGCAAATACTGTAGTCGATGACAAAATAACATTTTGAAATAACATGTCTCATGTTAATAAATCCTACGCGCACACAGAATACTAATAGGACTTTTACTGACGATTCATAAAGTTGTGAGACTCTCGGGTAACAAACAGGACTGAAATGGTAACATCGCTGTAGTGATTGCACACTTTGAGTCAGGGGAGGAGTTCTTGTTCTGTTTTTGGGGTGTGGTTGTAGATTCACCTAACAACAAAATGACAATTACAAGCTGTAGGACTTGTTCCATTGTAACACGGATGGGTCCAAATGCACTGATGTCATATTCAGGTTAGTCAAGATGGTATTAGATCATATCGGAGGACAAACTTCCTTCTTCCTTGTTTTCATTTGTCAAGACAGGTTACACATGGATAAGTATTTATGGTCTGTGTCAGTGGCACGCTCAAAGGTTGACCATTACCGTCATGCAAATTGCTGATATACTGTAAGCTATTTAGTATCTTTGAAAACATTGGCTATTTAACTACATTGTAACATGAAGCTATGAAGATGGACCCATCGGTGGTTCCTTCAGAGTTAAATTCTTTTGTTCTGTGTAGCGTGTTTGGTATTCTACCCCAAGCTGTTCAACATATTTTCAGCAGATGCTACTGTGCTCTGTGTACATTTGTTATAATAACTTTATTCATGTAGCAGCCACTGTGTGCTTTATAACTTCATACTCACAAAATACACAGAATGAAACACAGCTTTATGTATGTTCATTAAACTTACGTAGACCGAATGAGACTCAGTGAAATACACAGCGTAAAAGAGTGCATTTGTAGTGCAATCAGTGTAATCAGTGAGTGATATGTGATAATCATGTGATGACACCTGTGACTGTCGGACTAAATATCAGGTTGTGCGGCAGCAGAAATCATAGACTTTACAACCTGCCCTTTGTCCCTCAATTACAACACTACTCAGACTCCGAGTAAATCCCTGACACAGCCTTTCAGGTCAGCCCTGCCAAAATAACACCATGAAGGTTACTATATATAGACACGAAAATTGAGGGTTTGTCAATGTACAGCAAGAGAGAGGCGTCCAGGTTGAGAAGTCAATGCAGGGGCAAGAGATGTGTCAGAGAAAAAACTTTCATCTTCTCTGCTGATGTCTTCATTTTGGAAGCTAGCTGAACACTCGTACAGTCGCTGAAATACCCTACTCGAGGACAACTTAAGTTTTTGACTTTCCCTCACCACATTTGAGGAGGAAATCTTTACTTTGCTCTGTTATCTGAAGTGAGTAGGCGTGAATTGTGACTGTTGTCAGATAAAAATGTCAGATGTCCTAGGAATGCTGACACGGCGTTTGGCACATTTGGACCTCAAGGATAGAAGTATATTCTTTATTGACATATTTGCACAAATAATTCATCATATCGATCATATTATAACTGAAAAATCCCCCAAACTGAATCTAACAGTGTAAGTAACAGTGTAAGTTAATTCATCTTCGTCACTTAAATACTTGTTCACCCTTATTCATGCAATTACTGTACATTGTGGAATATTTGATATTTTTTAAAAGCCTGCATACAACTGTATTTATGCATATGATTAGGAAATGGAGCCTCTGTAGCTGTTTGATTATACGTACTTTTGCTTTTGCTCACTGTGCATTGCCGTAGCATCCAAAAAAATAAATGAAGCTTTATGGCTTAGCAGTGTGCATAAATGTGTAATGTCAGGTACACCTTGTAATCTTTATACACTATTTACATCACTCTTAGTAACACCGCTGACACTCAGGTTGTCCTACTGTATCAAGAGCTTCATAAAAGCTTGTTGATGGTGGACAACAGAACTTACCCAGATTCAGCTTTGCGGACCTGATGGGGGACTGCATCCCAGACTGTGTCAACACCTGGGGACAATAAATAAAGTGACATTTTTCAGGTGTTCTTGTCATTATGTTAATTATTCATTCACAAGTCTCTTGTCTATCAACGTAACTAAGTACAATTTTGAAGAACTAGTACTTTACTTGTGTATTTCCATATTAAAAGTCTTTCTAATTTTCTCCACTATACATTTGAGATGGATTTAGTGTAATTTTGGTTCTGAAAAATACATCTCAATGCTTTAGTTATTTGATACATTACAGTTACATGTAGATATAGAGTGATAAAATCGGTTTGTTCTGGAGGAAAAACCAGACATGACAGTCAAAATGTCAACACTGGAGGAGACATTTTTGTTCCAGCTTAAAGTTTTTAAAGATATTCGCCTGAATACTTTTATCTATCAACTTCTGTGATGGCAAGAAAACACCAAAACTGTTGATTTTCCTATTTTAAGTATGTTTCCATGTTATTACAATTGCAAATTTTACTTACTGGTAAGTTAAGATTTCAATTACTTCTCCCAGTAATACCTGGAGCTACTTTTTGTTCACAATATTTCCACCCCCTACTTACTACATCATTGTCGCTCTCGTATTTGCTGACAACCAGCCTGGCTGTGTGCATGCTTTAACAGCATGTATTTGTCTCTGAACAATAGTGAATATTTGCACAAATCAGACATATTTCTTATTTAAATGTGCACAAGATGTAGCTGATTATTTCAGACGAAAAGATAAAATTGGATTAGGTCTAAAATACATGAGGGACACAACAAATATTAGTGAAATATCTAATAGTAAAACTGATAAAACTCCAGTGTGTCTATGCTATTTTGCCATATATTATCTCAGAGCTCCCCCTAGTGTTCACATCATGTGACTACAACGTGATTGAGGGTTATACTAATTTATAATCCCACTGAAATGAAAGATAGCAGTTTAAACATGGATGTGACAGTGATGACACAATAAATCCTCATGAACCCTCCCGAGAGTATGCAGCATTCATTAACAGGTTAAATAGCAGCCTAAATCATTCACTAGTGGCTGTGAGAAATTAATCAGTGTGGCAAATCTGGGAGATGAAGAGCCTATTAAAATGTAAGGCCTGATTTCTCAGGAGGAGCGGCTATGAAAACCTACAGCCAAAATGGTAATAGCCAATAACTTCTGGAAAATTGGCTGGGTTTAGTCTGAATAAATACAGTTTTTATTTTAATTATCCCAGATGAATGCTGAGGATTAACTATCTGTGTCACAAAAAAAAAAAAAATACAGAGGGGGCATTGAATTACGTAGATAAACCTAATTATCCATTTTTCGTTTTCATCAAAGAGTTGGAAAAGCTACTTACTCCCCCCCCACCTCAAAATAAAGAACTCAATTTTTGACTTCATCTTAAGCAACGTGGGCAGAGAGCACATCTGCAGTAG
The DNA here is from genome assembly GCA_900303265.1 of Brotula barbata. NCBI lineage: Eukaryota > Metazoa > Chordata > Actinopteri > Ophidiiformes > Ophidiidae > Brotula > Brotula barbata. The sequence continues at coordinate 19,201 of OMNV01002535.1, forward strand.
CCAATTCCTGGATTTGAGACGTAACTCCAAGGATTAGCGGTTAATTGCTTTGAACTGGAGAGAGACAGAGAGAGAGATACAAAGAGAGAGAGAAAATCCGAGCAGTGTTTCGTCACTGGTTAACGATATGTGGTGGGTCAGCCGGCTAATTATCTACTGCCTAAAGACAGTGCATTCTGGGACGGATAGTATTTGTGGCATTCTGATGACCCAGCAAGTTAAACAGAACAGACTTTTATTTTAGCTTCCATTCCCCAGTGTGCGTTAGCCTGTGAGTGTGTGTGTGATGGCACATTTGGGTGCCATAAGTGTTTTATTATTGATTTGAATATAGACTCTGTGCAGGAATGAGAGTCCTTTTTTTACTGTTCTGTGATCACTGGCGTTAAAGCCTCCGATCAGGAGTTATTGTCAAAGAGCTGTTTCCATAGCAACACAGCCACATTGTCTGTGTGTAATTGTGTAATTAAAATCTTTCTGCGAGTTTGCAGACCTCAGATTTCATGTGCGGAGGGATTATTTTGCTTAGTTTCTCCATCTATAAACCCTTTACTGTGTTTATGTTGGGACTGAGTGTAACATTAAGTCTAGGTTAGTTTATGGTGAGATTAGCGCAGGGCTGGGTGTAGGTTTATGATCAGGAGGAGGATTACGTTAGACTGGATAAGCTTTGCACTTGGTATTACGACGTGTCTCCTATTTGGACTCCAGACAGTAACATTTGTCATGAGCATGCACAGGAGAATCGGACACTTTTATATGCTTCTGAGTATATTTTGTGATTTTTAGTAGCAGGCCTTCCTCATTTCTTTTCTGGAGGGCTCAGCCGAACGTTATGAAAGCACAGCACCGCAGACAGAAACAGAATGAGGATTTCTGAGTTAAAAAAATAAAATTACATTTATGTGCCATTATAGTGTACGTAGCCTGCATTTATTTAATTCAACAGACATCTAGTGGCCCTTTAGTGTAGAATTTACGGCCAATAAATGGTTGTGTACGGCTCACACTCTGAGGGGTGCAACTCTCTCTCCACTGCTGCTGCTGATGATTCCAACTCCTGGCTGGTGCCTCCCGTTGCCTCCTCGGCTCCTAGAACCAGAGAGGATCGACTGCTGCCCATGGTGGTGGTGGTGGTGACGGCTGAAAGAGACGCCAAACTGAGGGCAGAGGACCTACGGCAGACACGGGGGCGGCCAATAGAGATGCAGGGGATTTTAGCACGTGACCTACGAGGCTTGGTGAAGGAAGAAGAGCGAGTGACAGCAGGGGAAGAAGGAAAAAAGACATGAAGAAGAACCAAATAAACATTTTTGAATGAATGAAAACATGAACTTACATCAGTTACACGATATATCACCTTAACAACAGGAATACTTGCATCGATGCATGTTCACATTGATATTCGCTAGTTCGTATGGAAAGAGTTGTTCAAGGTCCTCCTGTTATAGCTGACATCACCTTGATGAGCTCTAAAGCAGACCATTTAGTTTTATTTGTTGATGTATTCTGTACATTTTTGCTTTGACGTAGTATAAAGTGTGGGTTTTACATATGAAGTTGCTCCATAACATTGTGACAATTTTTATTGTCTTTTATCTGGAACATCTTAAAACTATGTGTGAGTGATGAGATAATGGTGTGCAGACCAACATAACTTTAGCTTTATGAATTAGCCTCAGTGAGTGGTGCTAGTTCAGACCTGACAAAAAGGGGTGCCAGAGTGCACGACACCAAATTAATGTAAAATGTAAGATTACAGTCCAGCTAAAAAAAGGTTTAACCTTTAAATTTCTAGGTGAACTGCAAGAGGGATGAGTATATGACTTGTAATGTTGTAGTAGTTGAAATATTTGTACCGCCTCTTTTTCATATATGCCACCATCGATTCTTCCCTGTGCTTATTCTAATATATACTTATATTATATTATTATATATTTTCTATTATTTTGTGTTTTATTATAGAATAACAACCTGATATTTCATAAGATGAGCCAAGAGATATTTTACATTTCAGCTTCGATCTCAGTTTTGAAACCAAGCAGCTGTATATTCAATAGATTGTGAAACGGGTGAAAATCTACCTTTCTTTGCAGTAAACAGATCTTTCAGCAGAGGAATCCTTCAATCTCAGGGTAATTGTTGTCATCCTGCCTCTGGGTTCTACAGCTTGGCAAGTATGTCTTATTAATGTTGTCTGAGACTCAAATGGAATCATCAACGCTAAAGTCCAAAATGAAAAAATAATTACACGAGGGACGCAAACTGGCTGGTGTTGGATGGTTATGTAGAGTAGAGACACAAGTATCACAAGTAGTATACGAAAGCTAAAAGCATCTGAGCGTCATCGCCGGCCATCTGTGTTTGGTTCAGCAGAAAGACAAACGCTAGATCGTAACTGCAAACAGCTGTCTGATTAAAAAGAGTACTGACTACCATCCCAAAGGAAAAAGCTGCGAACCAATTGAAATTAGTTGTGACTTCTAATGATGTAGCAGTATGGAGGAGTAATAAATGTTACATTACATGTTACACGCTCATTTATGAGTGATCTATAAGAAGCTGTAGAACTGGTGTAGTTTAAACACAAGTGGGATTTGTTATTCTTCTGTCAAGTTCTGTTGTTGCTTACTTACTGCTGGAACTTCGGTGCTAATTTTTCATCATATGGACATCACACATAACATATACACGATTCCCACCATGCAATATCAACAATGTTAAAACAATACAAAAAAAAACAGAATTTTTCCCCCCCTTATCTTTATCAAACAAGCATCCAATCAATATACAGAACGGGGGGGAGGAGCTTATTCTAAATATCAAACAAGTATTTTCATTCAGGCCTAACTTTGGTCTAACTTCTGACATCTAATTTACAGAGATAGTTTTGTGACTTTTGTCATAACAGTATTTATTATTATTGTTATTATTAGTTCTCAGGAAGGACGGGGCACAGAGAGGCGACGACATGCGGCAAAGGTCATAGGCCGGAATCGAACCCTCGTCGCTGTGGTATGCGGCATGTGCTCCTCCAGGTGAACCACCAGGGCAGCGTGAACTGTGTCATAACGAACGTGCACATTTTTTAAACGGCTTCTTGTGATGACATTTCATCCACAACCACCATAACACACACCAAAATCTGCACAGATGGCAGGCTGACAGGCGGGGAGCTTGGAACATACTCTCTCTCTCCTATGTAGAGCCCTCGCCTATCATCTGAGGAAGACACACGAGAAGCAGGACTGTGTCAGACATGCATCTTCCTCCCGCTGTCCCCTCTGCCCTTCCTTTGTTGACTGGTTGTCTGTCAGAGGAGATTCAGCTCCAAAGTGTGTGACGCTACCATCAGTGTAATTACCAAGGTGGAAGAAAGCACAACACTTCAGCCACAGCAGCAACAGCTCTCCAAATGTCCTCTACTGCCACACACTGCCACCCCGTGCGTGTGTAGTGTGTGTGTTTGCGCGTGTGTGTGTAAGGATGCTTGATGGACTGGCCTGATGAGTGAGTGAGTAAGTGGGCGTAAGCATGCGTGATTGGCTGCATTAGAGTGTGTGCTAGTGCATCAAGATTTAAGCTTCATAGTATATTAAGTGAAGTGCCCAAGCATGAGTGAGTACATATGAAAGCTTGACTTTTGCCCCTTTTTCAGTGGGTGTGTGTGTGTGTGTGTGCAGGTGCCACAGTGTTGGATTTCTCTCTGATCTGCAGAGCGTAGAGGACTTAAAAGAGCGATAAGTTCTGAACAAACTCTGACCTCAGCAGGAAAGTACAAAGTCGCTCAGCACATTGTTGGACCGGAGAGGAAGAAAAACAGAGAAAAGTCGAAAACACTCCACGAGCACCTCAATCCGCTGGTGCTGTATGAAGCTGAAATGGTTTTGAAACGGTCAAACAAATAAAGAAAGAAATACTGTGAGAGCCATGGTGGCATCATGGCGACAGCAGCTATCATTTCTCTGGGGAATATCATAATTTTATCTGATAATATTAGGATTTGTCCAAGAATGAGTCCATAATCAATCCCATGACCACTGAGTTGTGGACATTCAATTGTTTGTGCTGCTGCAGTGCCACCTACAGGCAACATTCAGGTATAATTCATATTTATTTATGTGCATTTATATATATAGTATATATACTGTATTTAACAGCTAGTTTATTGTGGGTATAATCTTAGTCCTCATGTGTATGACATCACACTTGATGTCAGATCGGGATCAGTTTATATACTGTATGTGTGCCATCACAACAAAGAAAAAAGAGATGTCTAATGCTGCTTCCCGTGACTGCAGTTGTGAGCTGACAAAAGTTAATTTTAGTTAATTTATAGGCGTAACCCACAATCTGTTGAAGCGTTAGCGTTCCATCCTTATGTATAATTAAATCTTTCCACTTACCTGTGTACATTTAAATAACAAAGCGGGCCAGTTAAGATACCGTGACATCCTTGATGATGTAATAATACAAAGTGTGGGTGATACCTTGTTTCCAGAAACAAACTGCTCCCATTTCCTCTCAATGGTCATCTCTTTGTTCAGCACCTTCTTCGTGGTTGTGCCTCGGCCAGGATCTCTGCGAGGAGAAAATCATATCTGCTGCTGTGATTCATTCATCACTGCAGTGACCTTCAGTGATTCAGCACCAGTCAGACCAGCCTTGGAGGCAAAGCCAGCTCCAGACTCACTCCAGTCATTATCAAAGTCATAATTCATCTTATCGTAAAAACACTGCAGTGCTTTAGATTGATGCCTAACATCAGAGCAGCCCGCCTGGTAAAGGGCCCGACAGTGTTGTAACCTTGTAATAAGGTTTCATTTCATCCCTTCGTTGTCTTCTGTACAGTAATACCTCAGCTGGATCATTTGGCCCATAAAGCTTAAGACTTTCTGGGAAATTGGATTTGAAGCTGACTGAGGGCCCCAGAGGCAGTGATATGATGATGTTTGGCTACCATTTTCCCCCTCTATTCTCCATCTCCTCCTCTCCCTTTTATCCATTTAGTCCATCAATTATTCAAGGCTTACAGTGGTGTGTGATAATATTCATATATGAGAAGCCATTGTGACAGAGTGCAGCAGAGTGGCTTTTAAACTTTATGAATTCATCTATTCTCTCTGTCCAGTACAGTGCTGATAATTTAGGAAGCTGCAGCATTAAAAGTATCCAGCTCTCTGCCTCTTATTTCTAAAAGAGAATTTAATTTAAAAGGAACAAGACAGAGCGGTGTGGGACAGAGATCATAAAGAGTGTCATCAAAAAAATAAAACAAGCAGGCCTGCCTCCACTAATGCGGCACAATAAGAAGATATTACAAAGATATTTTATTGCAATTATAGAAATAATTGTTTGTTGGGAATCGGGGAATTTCGTGGCTTTGCACAAAATAAACCAAAGTTCATCATGCAGCTGTAGCACCACCCATGCTTCTACACAGTCTGTCCATTTCCTGCCTCTGCTGCCTGTGGTGGGTCAGGGGGGGGAGGGGACGGAGATGGAGGAACGCAATCTCCTGGCTCAGCTTAGACCCCCGGAGCGTCTGGACTTCATATTTCATCCTGCACTGTCAGCTCAGGCCTCCAGCTCCTGCTCAGCTCCCCCCATCATCCCGGGCTCTCCGTTCGTATCGTGTCTCTTTACGTGGATTTATCAAATAGGCTCAAATTTTGGCTCAAAGTAAGTGAGGTAAGTGAGCTTTAATAAACCCTGATGGGTTTATAACTCACACTGCTGTGCTCCAGCCACGGGCTCATGGCTGCAGGCATTAGCATTACTCACTTAAATAGTGAATGATGGTTCATGTATTATGCATGGAACTTTTTGAGAGTATGAAGATAGTCCTTGTCATCCTCCTAATGTTGCTTTGTGTCTTAATTCCCCACCCTAATTGACCCATTGTACTTCCAAAGGCGCACACTGTCTTAAATCATTCAAGGGGATTCAATAAATTATCACAGATTAATTTAAACACACACACACACACACACAGACACACAAGAGACTAATTTACTTCACCGCTCTAAGTGTATCTTTACCTTAAAATTATGGAATTGTGCACCTTTAATGTCTGAGTTATTTGCAACTGTTTAAAAATACCCAATGGAGTACACAGTTTATTCTCAAGGTCTAATAATTTGAAAGTGTTAAGAGCTTTTTCTACCTCATAAAACACAAGTAAAGCTAATATTTTGAATAATATGAGCTGTTTTGTTTACATCCAAATCTATAACAGACAGTGGTCTTCTTTTATCTTACTAGTGCACTGCTACCATTCATGGCGCATTATAGCAACCGGCACATCTGCATCCGACTGTTTTTCTGCATAAGTTGACATGTCACATGAAACAGGATAGAAAATATCAAAAATTAAAATAATTGAGAATCAAGTTTTTATGCATGGCTGCTGCGCGCCTGTTTTGATGTTGTTTTCCTAAGGCCAATTCATCGTCTCACCAAGAGCAACGGTTCAATTAACAGTATGGTCACAGTGACGCTAATCAATGTGCTCTCATCTTGTAGAAATACAAAAATAGATTAACATAAAACTTGGCATAAGAGCAAAGAGAAAATGTGACAGAGCTTAATGAATTTTCTTTTTAGATAAATGTTAATATTGCACTGCCCAATTCTTCTTCTGCTTCACCCAGCCACTCCACTCCACTCCACTGAAAGGGCATCAGACAAAGGAGCCACACAGCGCAGCGTGGACAGATGAGACAAATTCATTTTTAAAACAAACAAACAAACAAAAATGAAATGTCATTATGTACCAGATTCGCAGCTCTCGTGTGATCGTGGCCTTTTGAGTGTCATTACATTGATGATGCAACTATTACTTAGGTCAAGTGAGTGGATGTTTCAGGTGGAGAGACTCACCTGAGGTCCCAGCAAGCAGTGAGGGGTCCAACTCTGACGGCACGATCTACAGTCAAGGCCTCCAGCAACCAATTCAGACAGCAGAGCTGGCGGTAGATGATCTCACTGCAACGCCATACACATACGGAATGAATGGATCAAGGTTCTAATAACACCAACACCTAATAAGGTTATCATTATTAGTCTGCAGATACCCCTCCGCTGCTCAAAACTGATTTTAGATTTGGTAATTTCCATTTAAAGAGATTGTGGTTAGATTAGATTAGAATAGATTGAGGTTTATCCCATAAAAATTCATGTGCTTTGCATGTAGTCCTCAATTCAATGATCAGAGGTCGGGTCTAGATAGCACATTGATTTATTAGCATGCAGATGCAGATATAGGAACAATGATAATGTTGCATTTAGCACCACCAAAAAATCCAATTGAAAATCACCAATATCAAGAAAAATCACGTGAAAAGCTTGTCTTGCTCTCTGGTGAAAAAATGATCACTACACCATGATAGCTTAATAACCTTGATCAAAAACAGACAAGACATTTCAGTCACGATTATCTCTGGGCAGACCTGAGAATGTTCTAGGAATTGAAATATAATGTGAGAATTACACAAAATCAGAACATTTTCATTAAAATAGATTTTGTGGTTTGTGGAGCTTGGCATATATATATATTTTTAAATTTTATTGTATAAAAATATCCCAGAATTGTAATAACTGGGTGCATAGAGCATCATTATGGTAAACTAAAGATACAACATATTCATGTATACGGACATCATTCATTCATATGGTTGATATTAATGATATCACTTGATTTCAGCTTCAAAACATCATATAAAAAAACAAAAAACAAAACAAATACTTTAATGTGTCCCAAACTTTCATGCTTGGAGCTTGCATCATATTCTAGACCTGCCCTCCACAATGATGTCACACGTCCTCACAGTGGTGTAGTGCGCCCTCCAATGGACAAAATGGCCACTGCAAAACCAATGATCCCTTTCACAAAGGAAAGACAATGGGGTGCAAAGTACATAAATACATGTCCTCACTGCTTTACTTGAGGATTGAAATATCATCTCCCTCGTTGTCATCTTACCCTTGCACTCCTTAGTTGTTTTTATATCCTTCCTAGTTTCCTTCTGTCCTCCTTTGTCTCCTCCTCTTAACTGATGACACAAACTCCCCACGCTTGAAGACACATTTTCAACTGACAGCTAAAGTAAACTCCACTCTTCTTGTTGAGTACTTTTACTTTTGATGATGAAGTACACTTTACCTCGTCCACCTTTTCAAAATAAATGGCTGTACACAAACGGCTCTTAATAAACGATCCACTGACGTATGGCAGAAACAGGAAACATGGCGTCTCTCTAAAAGCCCGCTTACGGTGTTGCCTGCAGTCAAGTGGCGCTGTCTGTCACCGCAACACTTTCACACTTCGAGTTTTTATGACCACATTTTACTCCGCTGATCTGTCCTTGCACATCATACACAGTATGAATCCCTCCTCCTCACACACACTCACTCCCTCCCTCAAATATGGCTGCCTGGGCGGCTCTCAGCTCTTTTCATTATCCACAGGGCCGTTTGTCTACCAGGCGGATCGTCTCCCAGATTAGGATCTGCCAGGTAACAGCCTTCAAATCATTTTCCACTGTGTCACAGGACGCACGCGTTGAGTTTGAGGCAAGTGGATCATAAACATGAGGTGCCGTGGCGATTTGTCACAGTGGAATAGAATACAGAGAAAATATGAAAGTTGCACGATTGCCGTGTGTCTGAAAATACACAAGCACAGAACAAATGCCTCAACGCTTCACTGATGCAGCGATTAGAAGCATAGAGGATACTGTAAGTAAGTTGATAACAATCGTGCATCTATAAAATGTCACTTTGCACAAACAGCTTTGTCTCCTCTCAGTGTAACAGTCAGGTTTAAACTTCATGTCCAGGAATTAGACTTCCATCCTTCATTATTTCTGCTTCCTTTGTTTCCTCCTTTACTCCCTCCCCTGTTTCTTCCCTTCTTTCTTCCATCTGCCTCTGTTTTCTTCCCTCCTCAACCATTCTCTTTGTTTATCTGACCTCAGAGACGTTTTTCCTTTTCACTTGAAATACTCGAGTCCCTTTTATATTAACGGTGACACTGATTCATTTTACTTCAGTAAATATTTGAATCAAAGCCTTGAATGTGTTCATTGTTGCCATTCTTTTAAGTAAAGGATCTACCACCTGTGAATTTTTGAACAGGCCGGAGGGTTGACGGGTTTTAACATCAGGACGATGTCGACTCCATCCTTAGGAATTCCAACAAGGCTGAGAAATGAGAATTGACCTTATCCAAGCACATCCCGGATCTTTTCATGTACTTGAGTCCCACATGTATTCTTTTGATCAGAGGTGAGACTTGTGTGTGTGGGGTGGCACAGTGGATTCTCCGTATAGATCAAAGTTGTGCACATACCAGCCTAAACGTTGCCTTTGTGGACCTGACACTTCCGTACGTTCCCGTTTGCACAGAGGCTGCGTGCCGTATGAAAGAAGACAAAATAAAAACATCCGGAATATTTGTCAATGTCAGGTGGTTTGCATGAAATATTCAACAACCTCCTTGTTTGTTCTTTTGTTCTCTATGTTTGCTGAGGTGTAGGAAGACATCTGTTTGACATGAATCAACCGGATGAACACTGACTGACGGAGGAAGGTGCACGCCGCCTCCTCATAGTCATTAAAAAAAGTGAAATATGTGTATTTTCTCTCACTGTGCTACACGGTGCGCTGATTCATTTGTCAACCACACACAGACTCATGTTGATGGTGAGGACGGAGGGGATTTCTTTGGCCTTGGCCTTACACATCTGGCTCCTCTACTGCATGAAGTTACACGTACCCGCAGTAACGGTTTGAACAGCTCCACTGACACTACAATAACTTCAAAAATGCAGTTTTCTGTGAAGTACGGCCCATAATTGTACAAGCATTTTGTGTTTGAAGGTTATATGACGCAGAAAGCTGACAAAGGAAAGCTGCCGCGTCCCACATGTCGCTCGGTGCTCTGAGCTGCAGATGATGGACCGCGGTGCGAGAAGCAACGCCGATTTTGAACATCTGCCAACACATTAGCGCAACAAAATATGAAATGAATGCATGGTATGGACATAAATGTGTTCTATTTGGCACAATGCAGCTACAATTTAACACAAACCAAGCTTTCCGTCCCTACGTTCGCATGCCCTCTTATTTGTCTGTACACTGCAATTTACACGCATGTAAGATGTGCACATGAACAGAATTCATAACATCCTGCAATCTCTGAGCACTTTGGTAATCGGAGTATAAACCGAGCCCGCTCATTGGGGAAATATGTGCACAGTTGGCTCAGTCAACCACAAAGTTTACATGCCTGAAATAAATTTACAATGGCATAATCTTGGTCTACCACCATTTACGCACTAAGGTGGTCGGGTGATGTGGGACCATAATCAAAGTTGGAACATGTATGTAAAAGTACCGGCTGTCAGGGCTCAGAGACTCTGGATCAATGGGCCACAAGAGATGTGCTTAGTTGAGCCAATATCATCTTTTCGATCACATCTAAAATGAGATTTTTATTGGAAGGCATGACTTCCTTTCATTAAACCTGTTCCCTAATCATCCATTCATTTTGACTTCTTTTTTTCTGCTTTAATTAGTTTCTTCTTTATATTGCTCTCTGTTGCAAATTATGCTGAAACTGATGATTAGAAAGAAATTTAAAGCATTTTACAAGTATTTATATATATATATATATAAACAAAGCCTTGAAGTAGTGATAAAGTGGTTCACAAACTCCTTCAGTAAGAGAACTGCTTGCCTGTAACTAAACTCATTAATAACTTGTAGCTTGGAAAGCTATCATTTCAAATTAGCTTCCCGAACATTAAAATAGAGTCCCCATTTTGTAGCACATAGAAATGCTAAAAAAACACCCAAAACAAAACAAACAAACACTCAAAACAAATGCATTAATCCACCCAAGCAGCAATGCAATGACTGCAGTACACGTAAGCAACGCAACTAACGGACACAGAGCGCTACTCTTACTGACGTTAACGCCTCACCATCGAGCCTGCACCAAGGCCACAGCTTAGTTAATATTCTATGAACAGTCACTCAGGTTACCGTGGTGATTCACTCAGAAGAGGGGACGTCAGAGAGTGATGCACAGGGGTGAACGGTCGCGCTGACCGCTTCTTTCTTCCACTTCCTTCATTCCCACCTGACCAGCTGGTTGTCAGTGTAAGAGGACACCTGAATGCAGCACAGACCTTCTAGTTAATACAAAACAAAAATGTATACATGCTGATAGTTTGTCCTGATGAACCCTGAACTTTTATACAAATAAATGAGAGCAAAATAACCAATGTGGACTGCACGCATCACACAACGGTACAAAAATCTGAAGCATATCACGTGGATGAAAAGGTATGTTTCAGCTTGTGGTTATAATGAGTGAAATTCTGTAGATAAGTGACTGATTGGTCATGGAAAAGTTGATTAGAAATTGGGGTGATCCACAGAGTGTATTTTTCTATGTTGTGTGTATTGATGAGAAAAAAATGAATTCAAACTGTGTATAAGTTCAGACAGGGCTCAGATTTATGCTGTTGCTGTGCATTTTTCTGCATTATTATGACAGCTACAATAGAGAGACAGACAGGAAGGATTGGGCAGAGAGGACAAAGGGTACAGATCTGAATCAAATCCACATCGCAGTACTACAGAGTAAGCACCCTACCTGATCTGGCAACATTATGAGCAATAAAAAATGGTTCTGACATATTTTTAACATTTATGGTCACACATCCAAAGATTATTCACCATGTTACAGCATGGGTAATGAATGAATTGTTAACCATCCATCTTACTCACACATCTGATTTCAAGGATAGAAAGTCTGGATTCATATTGGTTCAAAAAATTATGACTAAATTAAATTATGACTGATGGGAGAAGGTCAAAATACAACTTTTGGAGCTCAATTATGCACAAAAGTGACCAGGTGAAATTGGTACTTCAACTAAGCCAAAGGAGACAGTTCAAGGGAAAATAAAGTGATCAGTCACTGTCTCACCACTCATCTGAATCAGAGGGAAGACAGCGAGGTGGGCCGTGCATTCTCAGCTGCTCCTCCCTCCTCACGCGCTGCCTCTCTTCCTCCTCCTCCTCTCTCTGCAGAAGATGGAAGTAGCTCTGACCTCGCTTAATCGCTGCTGCCAACCGCCTGCGAAGCCAACACTCACACAGTCATAAATTCAGCATATCGCCACAGTGTGCATTAAGTATGATGTATCTCCCCTCTCAACAACTCAAAATACTACAACTAGGACAAAAAAACAACCATCCAAAATGTGCACGGACACAAATGTCAAACGTACGCATTAATCTCCTACCAAAGCCGATGATCTATGGTTCAAAGTGCAGACATGCCACGACAATTATCCCTCACGTGCACACGCACATGCTGAAATGCACACAGATCATATCAGTATGGGAGACACGGGGTTCTAAATCATCCAAATCAGAGCACACTGAAGCAGCGGGCGGCCACAAATGACACCTAGCTGTAGCATTATGGGAGAAACGTGATACGTCTGGGCAGATTAATGACTTAATTATGGTGCTTTAGCTCCAAACCATAACCTTTCCCCAAATACCGTTGCTTGCTTTTCACACGCGTGCATGCGTGATTACATTTGCATTAATGTTCCTGTGGAAATTTAAAAGACACGCACACCCGGGCAAGCGTCTGAGTGACTTTGCCAGGAGACCGGCAAAGGCAAAGGTGTTTCTTAAGCATTTTACGAGAGGTTTGCAGGCCAGAGTGCACGCTGATCTAAAGGTTGTTATGGTGTGCTGGACTCCGGGCTGCTGTGCTGTGTGATTCTTTATTGTTGGATTCAGAGGAGTATTAAAATTAAATGAGATCTGCGCCTCATGGCAAAAGGACTCACTGAGGTTTAAGAGAGGATTTTCAATATGAGTATGATTCAAAGATAAACACGAAGGAAAGAGAATACGCAGTATGTATACAGCCATGCAGAGTACATGGTGTATATTTTTGTAGCGCTAACGATACACAAAACTGCTTATTAAGAAACACAATGTTAGGCAGCAGAAAATGAACAGATGTGCATGTAATGGATGTAAAGATTATTAATTATGCACCATTCAACGCCTGATTCTTAAGCAGGAAGGACTGGAAGACTCATTCAATAAACAGGCAAAAGGCAGAATCACACACAACTAGGGCTGTGTTTACACCTCGCATTAAAATGGGATTATATCCATTCCAATTGTCCAGATAAAGAGAATGTATGTCAATGCAAAGTTTAAACTAACCCATCAGAAAACATATTTTGGTTATTTTGCTTCTGGTGTTATTTTTACTCAAGTATCAAAAGTACTTTTTATTATAACTGTGCTCAAGTCTAAAAGAGAGAGTAAACATGGCATCATTTTTTCGCAATTACAGTGGCATTCTTGGCATTCCAACCAAGTGAGTTTCTTCAGATTGACAAGATTGATATATAAATAAATAGAGTGCTACCATCAACTCCAAACCTTACAAAAAATTAGACTATTTTGTTTTTGCTGTTTTCCAACAGATGCTTGTTGTTTTGCACGTTTATTCATTAATTTGAGGTCACCTACCATGGTGATGTCTGACGTCAGAGAAACTCACTGTACCAAGGTTCTACTCCCCTAAGTAGGGGGTCTCAAATTTGACCTTTCCCTGTCCTCTGGAGCACAACTATGATGAAGATGTTAGGATGAGTATAACATCAGGAAGAACTACAATACACAGATTCCATATTTAAAACACAGTTATCAGAAATGCTGCCCATCCGTGGTCACAGTGACCTGACTACATACACGAGGGTGCGTTTGTTTGTTTTTACACAGGTGTAAACAGATGAGTAAAGGCACAGGCGTGCATATGTTCCAGCCCCACGTGCCGCCCAAGTTCTTATTTGTTATCCAGCGAGCAGCTGGCTGCTAATATTTTGCCCACAAGTGGAGCCAAGCACTTCAGACCAGGAGGTGCACTGAGCACTTGTGTTCCAGCATGTTAATTTGACTCCATTTGGTGATACACTGAGTGCACCCGTTTAGCTCGGAGGCACGTCTGTTCTATTTGCATACCACCACATCTCTGATATTGCTTATTAATCTTCAAATGTGACATCTAAGTCCAAAATACAGCAGTCTTAATTAAAGTGTGTTTCCATCAGCATCGCTAATGACTCGTAGCTACAAACGTGCAAAAAGTTTTCCCTGGAGTGACTGCTGGCTGCCAAAGAGTGTGGGAGGAGGCTCGTTGACCTTGCCTGAGCCGTGTGTGATTTTGTTGGCTCTTTGTGCTAAATCGACTCTTTCACTTTGCTTCTGTGTTTGCAGAGAGTTAATATCAGCTAACCGGCAGGTAATAGGGACTATTTCATCTTTCTGTGTTTGATGCATCACATGCAGAAATGTTTGCGACAACAGGATCAGTTATGCTTGAGTGTAACACAAAAGCAGAAGATGCTGAACAATAACGACGAGACGGAGGCAGACGGCGGTGAAGGACGGCGCTGAGTCAGTGACGGGCTGTGGTATTTGGTGCGACAGGAAAACAAAAGGCCAGGGGAACTCGCGATATATCAACAAAACATTAAACAGGCAACGCTGCTTTGCTGGAAAATGCCCACTGCTGATCTCCTGTCCCTCCAATCAACAACATGTTATTCTTCTTTGTATGAAGGAATCATGACCACAAATCAAAAAATGTCATGAAAAGCCTTTTCAAAATGACAATAAGTTGAACAGGCGACAAATTAGGTGGGTAACAATTGATTTCCATGCTGAAAATGTAGACAGTTGCGCAGAAGGGGGGCAGTTTAACAGATTAAATCATGGAAGGCCCTGGGTGGCCGCTTGTTGCCAGGCAACAAAAAAAAGATTTGTGTAAGGTGAGAAATCGACTATGAAAGTCATTACAACAACTAAAAGGCGGTGCTTCTATTCTGAATGCATTCATCGCCTCTACTCTGTCATTAATGATCACTGCCACCTCACAGAGAGTCCTCATTAATTCCAGTGTGAGATTATACCGTGTGAAGATTACAAGAAGATTTGACACCACGCCGGCACGTTACCCGAGCAGCTGCAACGTGATATAAAATAATCCAAATACGTTTCACAGCTAGACTATAATTATGAATATTACAGGTTACTTGGAAGTATTATCTGTCAGCTGCGATGTGATGACAAACGGGACTTGGTAACGTGTTGACAAGACAGCATGGGATGTTGCGTGGCGACGTCAGCGCAGACAGCTGGTAGACCACAACAACACAAGCTGGTGCCGTCATAAATGACAGAGTACCACCGAAGACAGGAAGAGCCGAGGCGGCGTGATGAGGCTTTTTTGGGTGTCATGTCTGTGCTGAGCAAAAACAGGGCCGCAGGAAATACGGAGCCAAACTGGACTGTTGGCACAATACGCGTGCAGATTGTAAACGGGCGTTTACATGCTAGAGTAAAATGGATTACAGTGTCAGAATTGAGGTCTGCTCCTCAGAGTCCACCAACACGGATTCATGATTGTGATATATTTATGATTATGTTTACATGACGTTTGGAAAATAGCCTTATTGTCTTAATCAGATTAGAATTGAAGGTTCACGGGTCCCATATGATGCAAAGCGGTTGTTTCCCTATCCTGCTGCGTATAAGTTGGTCGTAATGACACGGCCAAATTTATGCAGAAGCCCCCTACATGAAAAAACTGTTTAAAAAATTGTCTTCCAGAGACATGTATCCTTCAATCAACCACCTGTTGAAGAACTAGGCCCACAGACCGGACTTTGCATGTTCACGACGTAGAAGATGGAGAGAGAAATGTTTTGTACTGGACTGCAGCAACTGACGCAAGCTATGCATCTTCTATCCAGATCACACAAACAAAGGAAGGAAAGATTAAAGGTCATTTTTAAGCAACTGGGCTGGTGCCAGCGTTGCCTGTCAGAGTAAACTGGATTCCTACTCCTACACGATTCTCCCGATCCAGGACTGCTCGTTCTGCTGACTGACCACCAGGGGGAGAGGTCTCTCCGTTTTAAGCAGCTAGCTGCTTCAGCTAACTTATGACACAGTCCTCAACAACCTCCGTCCTTAAGTTTTAGTTGAGTTTGCAGTTCGACGCTCGGTGGTCCAGAGCAAATCCTACTAACAAACACGGTGTACTTTGGGTTTCAAAGGAAAACTTTCCTTAAAGTGTATTTCCTCACTCTCGCTCGGCTCCTCTGTCGGTCCGGTTCTCTCCACGCCGTCTCCCTCGTTCTCCGCTCCTTGTCCCGCCCCCCAACCAATTACAATCCAGGTAAACAGACCTCAACACTAATCAACCAATCACAGAGCAACAAACCAAACGAACCAGGTCACATACAATTCGCAACAGGCCCACTTCAGACTACATATCCAAATAGAAAATTATAAAGATATATAACATTGACCACATTAATAAGCAAAATATATAAAAATATAATATATAATAAAATAAAATAAAATATAAAATAT